>JBAMHX010000021.1:12112299-12123741 GCA_037177515.1 Pseudomugil tenellus
TATATATATATACAATATGCAGCCAAAAACCGTTATCAGCAGACAAAAAGGGGTCACTCGTTCTGCATTGAAGAAAACAAAGTTAACTGCAGGCTGACGGCAAGATGACGTGAACTTGTGATGTAAATGGTAATATAATCGGTGTTAACATGTAACCTATGATCTTGTTGTTGCCAATCACTAGTTTAACTCTGTTTTCCTGAATATTTTTTCATCCAAATAAAATCAGCCTTTATTTGGATAATTATTTATTTAATAGCGGCATATTTTATTATTATGATTATTATTAATCATACTAATAAATAATTTATTAATCTTTGGAGGGAAATTCAAGTTTCCAGTAAAGTCAAAACCAAACACACAGCAGACATATACAGATATATACAGACATATACAGGTAATGACTATTCGGAGGTGCAGCCAGCCTGAATCGGTGCACCTTTACAGGTGGGGGGCAGAACACCACGGTAATAAGAGATGCAAAAAAAAGCAAAGTATCCCAGTGGGGGAGCAGTACTGCAATACTTTAAAAAAAACATTACTTCTCCCAGTTATTTCATAAATGTGGGACCTGTGGGTTGGGAAGACATACACCTCGTGCATCACTAGCCACAACAACGTCCTACAGGAAGAAGTTTGTCAATAACACAGTGATGTTTAATGCTCTGGTAGTTGCCAAGATTATTAATCTAATTATTAATCTAAATGACTTCTAAATAAACTGGTTTAGAATTTTAATAGTATAAAAATCACAATACCAGTATCAGTTATTGTCCTACTTTTTAAAAAATAACCAACTTCTTGTATGCTAAATCTTTATTCTATTGACAGACATGCCGTCCCTCTCTGGAGTTTCGGACATGGACTACCCTCTTCAGGGACCAGGTTTGCTTAGTGTGCCAAACCTCCCAGAGCTCAGCGCAGTTCGAAGAGTCCCTCTACCTCCTGAGCTGGTGGAGCAATTCAGCCGTATCCTATTTGTCATTTTAAGAAACATGGTTTTTATAATGAACCCTGAAGTTTTCATCAGCCAAAGGAAAATAATTGATGTACTCTCGCTTCTGTTGCCTAAAAAATGCAAGTTTTTGCTTAACTATTTTCTTTAGATATGCAGTTTAACTGCATGATGGGAGTTTTTCCTGAAATCTCTCGAGCGTGGCTCACGATCGACAATGACATCTTCATGTGGAACTACGAAGATGGGTTTGTAACCTTTAGTAAATGCTTCTCTGAATAGCTGTAAAAACCAACACATTCCACTTAAAAGCAATTTAATTTGAACATTAAGTTGATAAAAACACAGACAAAAGCTGTGTTTCTCATTTTCCGCTCCATTTCTTTCAGAGGAGATGTTGTTTACTTCGATGGGCTGATTGAAACCATTCTGGCTGTGGGTCTTGTTAAACCAAAGCAAGGTAGAACTAAGCAGTCTTTAAGCATTTTTTCTTTTAAATAATTGTCTATTTTAGGATTTTATATATATATATATATATATATTTTTTTTTTCTCATTTTTAGGGATTTTACAGCCACACATTCATTACCTCTTAGTACTGGCCACTTCTGTGGATGTAGTTATTCTTGGCCTCAGTTTCTCCAAGTGCCAAGCTGGTGAGTGTGTTTTAAAGTCACTTTGATTACATATGAGGTTTTTTCTTCCTTAATAATTTAGCAGCTCTCAAAATAAAAGTATCAAAGATTATTTTCCTTAATGATTTTAATATATCAGCTTCATTTAAATAAACTTTTTCCATTATTGTCTTCTTTATGGATTCCACGTTGTTTAAACTCGGTTTGACATTTTTTGCATAAACACTGGGACGTCGTGCAGAGACGTTTGTCATCTTTGCGTCTTTGTTTTGCTACAGGGCTGAATGACAGCATGGCTGGTGGGATGCAGCTGCTGCCAGACCCCCTGTTTTCAATCCCCACAGACAACACCTACATCCTGTCCATCACTTCCACAGATCTGGGGCGCATCTTCATGGCAGGAAAGGATGGCTGCCTCTATGAGATAGCTTACCAGGCTGAAGCAGGCTGGCTAAGCCAGCGCTGCAGAAAGATCAACCATTCTAAAAGCTCTCTATCCTTCCTCATTCCGTCTGTGCTCCAGTTCTCTTTTTCTGAAGACGGTGAGCAGAGGGTCCACGTTACCATGTGGAGTGAGATATGCAAGTGTTCTAATTAAAATATCCCTGAATGTTATGTTGTCTCTGCTCCACAGATCCCATTGTACAGATTGCAATCGATAACACTCGCAACACACTCTATACACGCTCTGAGAAAGATGTCCTGCAGGTGTGGTTTCTAAAAAGGCCATGTCACTTTTTCTCCAGTGGTTTTTGGGTTATAAGGGAAGCTACAGAGTTTCTAATAGTCACTGAACCTAAATAATGTTTTTTAGGTGTACGACCTCGGTGCTGATGGCCAAGGTATGAGTCGTGTGGCAACAATGTCACAGAGTTCTATAGTTGCAGCAGGTGGACACATTGCCAGGTAGAGTTTCTCTTTTTTTGCGTTTCTTTACTCAGCTTCATCTTTGGGAATTAAATTGTTATTAGTTTATTTTGTTTTTTCAGGACAATTGATCGTTCTGTCTTCAAGCCCATCGTACAGATATCTGTGATAGATAAGTCTGAGTCCTCAGATTGTCACTTGCTGGCTGTAACTCATGCAGGTAATTCCGAGAAATGTGTAGTGTGTCGGGGGAAACTTTGAAATTTACAAGCAATACTGATGCTTTTCTTTTTTGCAGGCGTACGTCTCTACTTCAGCACAACACCTTTCGCCCCCCCGCACCAGAAGCACGTTGCAGTGCGGCCAAGCCTCTTGGCTTTAGTCCATGTTCGCTTGCCACCAGGGTTTTCTGCCTCGTCCACTCTGCAGAAACCTGCAAAGGTTCATAAGGCTCTACACAATAAAGGTAAAAGTCAAAACCGTAAATATCTGATTTAATTTCATTCAGATCTGTATTTTCACAACCTAACGCTCTCTGAGACACGTTTTAAATGTTCCAGGCGTCCTGCTCATGGCTGCCTCTGAAACAGAAGACAGCGACATCTTGTGGTGCATAAATCATGACTCCTTTCCCTTCAAGAAACCTTTGATGGAGACGCAGGTCCTCACTTAGAGTTTTGTAGTACTGCTTGCAGAATATAGTTTGTAACTAGATAAGATGCATGTGAAAATGTCTCTAACATTCCTCTTGTTCCTCGGTCTTAAATTACAGATGATGTCTAATGTAGATGGACACTCCTGGGCTCTTTGTGCTATTACCGATGAGAGGCTTCCTAAGATTTTCACTCCTCTAAACAAGGAACAGATCCCCCTTACTGATTCCCCAGTGGTGGTCCAGCAGCACAATATCCCTCCACAGAAGTTTGTCCTCCTCTCTGCGAAGGTTAGAAGTGCTGGTTTGGCGCATCTTGTTACCCACATGGAGCTTAATCTTGTTATAATGTGAGAAAACAATGTCTGCCTTTTTGCTGCCCTATAGGGGAGTCACATCTTCCAGAAACTGCGGCCGGTAGACCAGCTTCGTTACCTCCTTGTGAGCTGTGCTGGGGGAGAAAGCGAAGAGATTGAACGCTTCTTCAAGCTGCATAGGGTACATTGCAAAGCAGTTGCTGTTTTGTTGTGACTTGCTAATGTCAAAACGATGAACACAAGTTTGTTTTGTGCTGTCTTTAAGCAAGAGGCTGCACGACAAACACAATGATGCAGGATTTTCTTTTTAAAAATTCTGTTCTGCCTAGGAGGAGCAAGCCTGTGCCACAGCGCTGATCTTGGCCTGTTCCAGTGCGGCTTCTGACCGAGAGGTTTCACAGTGGGCCACTAGAGCATTCTTCAGGTCTGACGATGTTAAGACACATTGATCTTTTCTACTTATTCACATTGGACACACACTGAGTACTGTTGTTCCATTGTCCTGGTGTGTTTAGATATGGAGGAGAAGCACAGATGCGATTTCCTGCGGCCTTGGCAGCTCCCAGCACCGTCGGACCCGTGATGAGTTCTCCAGCACCAGGTATGTTTTCAGAAGGAAACATAACAAAAATGTATGTTCAGTATATTTTTATGTAATTATCCATCTCACTTCAGGTGTTGTGCCTCCTGCATTTGCAACACCGTTTGCACAGATGCATACCGGATCTGCCCCCATCACACCCATGTCAGCCGGCCCAGAGGTGATTTTCTCTGGGAAACACAATGGCATCTGCATCTACTTTGCTCGCATTCTTGGGTAATTAAACACTTTTGTTGATCTGGCACCACATTTGTTTTGCGACTGATTGTAAAGTTGAGCCGATACAGATATTGGCTTTGGAAGAACTTGTGGGTCATGCGAAAAGTAAGGTGATGGTCATCAGTGCGTATCTGTCTAAACACCATCTGATGCCACAGAAAATGACTAATTCTTTCATTCCTGCCCAACCCCACCACACACACACACACACACACACACAAAGTTATGCAGTTTGTAGATGGAAAAGTAGCTGCACCTGAGTTACTACTGTGCTAACATTTAGCATTACTGTTGCATCAGCAATCTGGCATTGTTACTTATTAAAGAAAACCGCCAGCAAAACCTGCCTAATATGCAGCCCTGATGTTTGCAGAGGCTGCACAAATGCTGCCAAATGTAACACCATCTGGTAAAACATTTAGGTTGCCATCAAGTCAAAGAGAAATGGGAGTCTGTGGCCTTAGAGGAACAATGCAACAAACACTGGCAAATGTTTAAAAAAGCGATAAGTGGAATTCAGAAAGAAAGACACTGCAATGACATGCAAAATTATTAGGATTTATTGTTCTTAGTGACAAGATCACTGCAAATACAATTTCTACATAGTTTGAATAAAAATTCTTTCTAGGCCATTTAATAATAGTAAGAACAATATCATATAATAAAGTCCATTTGTAAATGAAAATTACAAGTCTTTCCTTAACCCCAAGTATTGGAACTGGTATTATCATCTCTTGCTTATTTGTGGCGATGGCGTCCTTTAACCCTTTCTCCCTTTCTTGTTCACCGGCACACCACCAACAGAAACATTTGGGATGGCAGCCTTGCTGTTGAGAAAACCATGAGCAAAGGAAACCAGACTCTTAGCATTGCAAGTATCATAATCACATAGCAATAACATGTATTTATAGTCTTGAATGCATATTTTTGTAAAATGATGTTAGCAATCACCAGCTCACATGGCTTTGTATCTGTTTTCCCAAAAGCTGGAAAGCAGCGTTGCTTCATTTGAGCTGGAGTCGGTCCTTCTTGAACTCAGCGGTCTGCAGGAGTTCCTGGATAAAAACTCTCAGCTCAGTCCTTCCTCTCTTGGTGCCGCAAGGTAAGAACATCGTCTTTTTTTCCCCGTTATTAGGCTTCATTATCTTCATCAGAGCTGTACTGCCAACAAATTAAAAAGCACTGTGGACCAAATAAGCAAAATATCTGCTGTGACGTCATTGTTTCTCATATCCTTAATAGCTTTAGCCTGTAGGGTCACCACATGTAACTTCTGATTCAGAACAGGAAACTACAGCCAATTGCGTAATGGCAGCTGCCTGTACTTATTTTGTTGATTCATTCCTACTTTAATTGATTACTTGATACCTGCAAAAAAATCTACTTTAACGAGTTTCTGTTCTCTCCATCCCTTGTGTTTTGCTCCCCTTCAGCTTCACCTCCCCTGCCAACTTGCAGCAAAGACTGCTGGGATTCATGCGTCCTGATGGAGCAAACTCCCAGCAGGTTCAGCAGGAACTCCAGAGAAAATATCACAGTGAGTTAAACATTTATAGTACATTAAATAAGAAAGTTTTATGCACAAACAGAAGAGGGAAAATCAATGTATCACCTTTGGATTTATTAGCATTCAACACATATGACTTTATTATCTAGATTTTTGGCAATACGAGTGTTTTTTTTCTTCTTCTTCTCCATGTTTCTATCCAGCCAAGGCTCAGGTCTATGAGAAAGTGTCCCTGCAGAGTTTCCAGCAGTTAGTGCATCGCTCTTATCAGACTCTGGCACTCTGGAAGCTCCTCTGTGATCATCAGTTCAGCCTCATTATGTCTGAGCTGCCAAAGGTATTTATGGTTACATTTTTTCCAGTCCACATAGATGCTCGTACAGTTTGCCTACAGTAACACCTTCCTGTTTTCGACACGTCCGCGAGCGCTCACTGCTCACTTTCACCTGTTCTGTTTATAGGAGTTTCAAGAGCAGATGAAGGGAGCAAGTTTTAAGGATGTAGTTATCCGGGGCAAAGAATTATCTGGAGCACTAATCACAGGGCTCATTAATGCTTACATCAAAGATAATGCCTCTGTGGACGCCATCAGCAATCACCTGCGGGACCTCTGCCCCCTGCTGTACAGCAGCGATGATAGCGTTTGCTCCAAGGTAGATAAGCACACAGTGGACTGTTTTTACCCCATAAAATGTGGAATTATTCACAGCTTCTGCAGTGTCATGTTTATATTTTATTGACGTCTCTGTGTCTTGTTGTCACATTTCTTCTAATCAAGAAGATTTTAGCTGTAACAAGGGCTTGTGCTAAAAAGCTATCGATTAAGTCACATTGATTTGTATGCCTCCGTTTACTGAATTTACTTCTGTCCGTCACTTAGGCTAATGAGCTGCTACAGAGCTCCAAGCTGGTCCAGAACAAAGTAGATAAAGAGCGAACACTGAGGGAATCTCTGCGGCTCTACCAGCAGATCAGCCAGCACACAGACCTGCCGTTTGTTTGCTCTCAGTACAGGCAAGGTATGGCCATCTAGGACCCTGCCAGGTTGTTTTCTCCATCTTACATATTCACTAATGCTGTGTTGTTTTTCAGTGCGCTTCTATGAGGGAGTCCTTGAGTTGTGTCTCACAGCAGCAGATAAGAAGGATCCACAGAGGCTGGGTCCCCACTTCTACAAGAACGGCGAGCCTGAGGAAGACCGAGTAGGACAGCAGGCCTTCCAGGAAAGGTAGAACAAATGAAGCAGCACAAAAATAAAAAGCATTGGGAAAAAAGAGCCATCCAAACCAAATGTGTGTCCTTGTTCCAGACTTTCATGTTATAAGTGCATCACAGACACCATGCAGGAGCTTGTGAACCAGAGCAAAGCTGCTCCACAGTCCCCCAGCGTCCCTAAACAGCCTGGACCTCCTGTTATGACCTCGGATCCAAACATGCTCAGCAACGAAGAAGCCACAGCTCATGTGAGAAAAGATAAAGCGTCTTTAAACTGGTTTATACACTATTTGCATTTGTAATGAAAATCTGTCTTTCCTGCGCAGTTTGAGCAGATACTTGGTCTGGCTCAGAGATCCCAGGATGAGCTGTTTCACATCGCCCTGTACAACTGGCTGATTCAGGCCGATCTGACTGACAAGCTGCTGGAGGTACTGTTTCTATATGCATGTTTATCTAAAGTCCTCAATTTAACCATTCATGGTTTTTTACGGCGTTACTATGACAAACATTGGTTCATGTTTACTGGGTCTGCTATATTATGGTGCAGTGATGAGAAAATTCTGTTGTCATGTCATGAAATACAACACACCGAATATGTTGCAGCCAAATGAGGTTTTTAATGAAGTACAATTAATTTCAAAGTAATTGTAAAATACTTAGTTTATGCTACACATCTGTCAACAGAGCATGTTTTCATTTCATCTGGAACTTTGCTTGCAGGTGAATTCTCCATATTTGGAAGAACATCTGATGCATATGATCAAACAGGATCAGAGTAAAGTTCACAACATGGACCTCTTGTGGCGATACTATGAGAAGAATCGAAACTTTGGAAAAGCAGCTCATGTATTGGCCCGTTTGGCTGACATGCACAGGTTTGAGCATATTAGCATGATGCTAATCATATTTCTGTTGTACCTGATCTCCTGCCAGCATTCTGCTTATATTCTACTTACAAAAAGCTTCTTTTCATCTGTTGTCTGCTCATGTAGTACTGAGATCTCCCTGAAACAGCGTTTGGAGTATATTGCCAGAGCCATCCTGTCTGCAAAGAGCTCCTCCTGCATCTCGGCTCAGGCATCTGATGGAGAATTCCTCCATGAGCTGGAAGAAAAGATGGAGGTACTTTGTTATCCTGGCCTGAGATTAAGGGACCGCTTTGTTTCTGATCATGTGCTTCCCCTTGTTCCAGCTTGTACGTATCCAAGTGCAGATCCAGGAAACCCTGATCAGACAGTACTCCCATCATCCCTCAGTGAAAAATGTCATCTCCCAGCTGGACTCAGAGCTCATGGACATTACAAAGGTAGCTGGGAGCGTCGAACCAATAACACAACAAAGACTTGTGTTTTCGCTGTGAATAGAAATGTTAATAGATAAATGCGTCTCTTTGTTGTGCAGCTTTATGGGGAGTTTGCTGATCATTTCAAATTGTCAGAGTGCAAGCTGGCCATCATTCACTGTGCAGGGCACTCGGATCCGATCCTGGTGCACTCGTTGTGGCAGGAGATCCTGGAGAAAGGCAAGCAGAACAGCACCCCGTAGCAGGAAACCGTGCTCCTCTGGTTTAACCTGTCGCACATCATGTGAATGTTTTATCTTCCAGATCTGGGGGACAGTGTGGCCATGAGTCCAGCCGACAGGATGAGGTCTCTAAATCTGAAACTGGTATCACTGGGGAAGATTTATGCAGGGACGCCGAGATACTTCCCGATAGGTAGGCATTAATTATAGTCTTTGTTTAGTTAAGATTTCCAGCTTGCTGTTGACAAATTAGTGAACAGTTATATAATTAAATTTCCATTTTGCATTATTTATATCAGTATGTCTCTCGGGTGCAGCTCTGTTTGGTTACGCTGGTACCTTCTAATTATCTTCCTATTATAACCAGCATGTTCAGACTTATGATTTCAGATGAGATATTGATTATTTTATCTTTTAAACAAAATGTGGCTTTGCTCCGTCGTTGCAGAGTTTCTGGTAAAGTTTCTGGAACAGGAGGTTTGTCTCCTGAACTGGGACGTTGGGTTTGTCACATCCACCATGCAAGAGATTGGAGTACAGCTGCCCCGTCTTCTGGAAGTCTACGACCAGCTCTTCAAAACTCGGGTACATGATTTATTTTCAGCCTTCATGAACTGTAATAAGCATTTCAGGAAAACTTGAGTTGTCTTACTTAAATAAATCATTTGCCCGGCCTCTTGTAGGATCCGTGCTGGCAGCGGCTGAAAAAACCCTTACATTTGGTGGAGTGTATCCACGTGCTGCTTTCAGGATATGTTGACGACCCCAGTAGAGTACCAACTTATGACAGGTAATCCCAGTCAGTCCCACCTGCGCTGTAGTAACATTTACAAAGGTGAATGGTGTTTAGTTTGGGGAGAGTATTAGTTCTTTAACCTTGTTCAACCTCCAGTTTTTCTTCTGTAAAGAGAAATTATGTTTAAAATACTTTTGGCTAAATCTTTCACATTTCTGATTATTAAAAAAAAATCTTGAGATTAAATCAGTTCAGAGCTACTTAAAACTAAAGCTAAACCTGAGAACGTTACCTCGCATTTAGTCTATACTTTAGTATATTAGTAACAACGGTACTCAGGAAAAAAATAATTCTATAAAACACTGAATAAATTAAAGTCAGTAAGTCAATAAACAATGTGATTACAGAGCATCAACCTATCCTGTTGTAACTTTTTCCAGACGCAGATTCACTAACGTGTGCCTCGACAACATCTGTGGATACCTTGTGGAACTGCAGTCTTTGAGCCCAAACTCGGCTCTTCAACAAACCATCGGCAACTTCAAGTCACTGCAGGCCAAACTGGAAAAACTCCACTGACATTAATCACAGCCTCCTAAGTGCCAGGTCACCTCTGGATCTTTCACTGTTTGACTTGAGGTTTGATCATCAGCAAGCTCAATTTGATAACGTTTCTATTCATTGGTCCACTTCAGTTTATTTTGCTGTGTGGAAAAGATTTGTTGTTTTGGGTGCAAATGAAATTTATATCTTTGGGTTAGAAATAAACGTGATATCCGAAGATAAGTGTTTTAAATTATTTGTTACACTTTGTTACTTTGAACATTATGCTGAAGCAAAAATGAGCAGATTTTCAGTCATTTGCATTGAAATTGCTCAGGATGGGATAACTTAGAAAAACGATAAAAATAATCTGTTTTCATATCTATGAAAAAAGAAAAAGTAAAGCAAGTTTGTTTTGGATTATTGCATCTGAACTGTTTCATATTGTATCTTTTGTACAAAACTTGGCCATAAATCCATCTTGTCTGTGGAGACTTTTTCACACAGTAATCTGTATTTACAGCAAACATTTAGGTTATTTCAGAAAGAAAACTGTCACTTCTTATGGATGTTTGGTTTTTTTTACCTTTTTGAATGCAGAAATTTTTTAGCACTGAACACTGAAAATTCTTGCCTGAAATGAGGAAAATAAAACATTTTTAAGAAGTTAAACAACTTGTCATGAATTATGAGTTTGTCTAATGTGCTTAAATTATTTGAACCTGTGTGTTTTCTGGTTTAAATGTCTCCTCATGTGAATTCTAGGAGTAATCAGCAGAAAGCATAGAATTGTAGATGATGTGACTGTTTATGCAATTATCTTTCATTTAAAGCACTCTGCGTTTCTCCCTGTCATCACTAACAACACACTAATTGCTGAAAGTTTCCAATTAGCACCATTCATGCTTCTGTCAACAATTATGTTTAATTTTTAGTCCCATGAAAGGTAATTTCAACAAGATGCTGTGCTGATTTTTCCAGAGATGAATTGACTATTTGGGTATGTTGTAAGAGGTGCATAATGTTTATATTTTCCAGGTTGGACATCTATATTTGCACTAAAGGAAACTTTGGGTTTGGTGGATCCTATTCTTTTTTGTTTTTGGTTTTTTTTAAAAGAAATGCTTCTGAGCAATTTTTAAAAAACTAATCCAGCAGACAAGGCGATGTCTGGCTGCTCGGTGGTGTAGTGGGTAGCAGTACAGCCTCACAGTGAGAAGTTTACTGGTCCAAAGACATGCCTGTTATGTTGGTTTGTAATGCAAAACTGTCCTTATTAGTAAATATGTCTGGTTTGTCTCTGTGTTGGTCCTGTGATGGACTGGCGACCTGTCCAGCGTGTACCCCACCAGCTACCTGATGATATGATATCCATCCATGTCCATAGTGTACCCTGCCTCTCCTAATTACGGGGATAGATACCAGCTTCCCCAACACAACACTGAGTTTGAGCGTTACAGAAAAATAAATGAATAGATATTTATAGACCCTTCCACCCCCACATGACCACCTTACACGGGCCATCACCCAGCCTAATGATCTACCCAACGAACCAGGGGATCACCAACCACTTCCACCCTCCTTCCATCCTGATGTAGGAGACCGTTTTTCCTGTCAAGGACGAGGACACTGGTTTCTTTAGATTGAGAAGAATATAAATTTAATAATG
>JBAMHX010000021.1:12123841-12143488 GCA_037177515.1 Pseudomugil tenellus
CCTTATAGTCAAACCTTTCAGCTAGACATTAATTAAGAGCAAGGTAATTAAGCTAATACATGAAATTCCTCTACACTGACACAGACACACACTCAAACATCTCAATTTTGCATTCAAATACACACCAGCACTATGAAGTCTGAAACACAGCTGTAATGGCATCCTGTTCCTCAGCCAACACATGTAGCAAGTCAACTGGTAACGCTGGTCATTCTGGCTCACCAGGGTTCCATGTGGTTGAGGTCAGGAGAAATTATGGAGGAAGTAGCTCACGTGACTGGACGCAGATGCTAACTGGCCATTGCAGGGTCAGTGCTTACTGGTACCAATGCTACCAGAAGCAGTAGGTGACTAATCTGTCATTTCCAGAGATGATTTAGCAAGTTTTCCACAGCTGCACCCACACAATCCCCACCACTATAATTACTTCACATAATATCTTAGTTGTTATGATTCCCCTTTCAAATCAAGCTGAATAACACCTTTAGTTTTTACACGGACATTTCAGGTTTGACTCAAACCTGATGTTTTAACAAAGCATTTAAATAGCAAGAATCTTACATTTAGTTATGAATCTACCACTCTGCAACACATCTGTTATATTTAATTTGTTTTATAGATCTATGACAATTATTTCTACAAATACAAAGTTTCAAGATTTGTGAATTTTTGTGCAATAAAAGGAATTATGATTAATATGCACTAAATACTACAATAGCTGGGTAACGTACAGTTAGTTGATGCAATTTGAAGTTAAAAAGCAAAGCTTGGAGCAGCAAACAGTGAGAAGTAGAAAAAAATTGGATTCCTAACTTTTACACGAACAAGAAAGTTTTTTCACACCGTGCAGGAAAATGTAGGGAATGATGCAGGTGTAGGAAGCTGCAACATAGCTGGCCACCTCCACAACTATAGGTGACATGTGGATGTTGCTGGTTATGCGCAGGAGCACATGTGTCACCCAGCAGACCGTAACCACGGCGGCTACTGCCACCACACTCTTTGCTGCTCTCATCTGAAACCCAGTGTTGGCTTTTACCTTGGATGCAGTTTGGCCGTGTCTTGACTCTGTGTCTGTTTCTGTGTTCAGGGAAGCCGCCTGTGGACGTTTATCTGGCAACTCCCCATTTAGGTTGGAAGAAACATGTTCACCTGGGGGTGCGTCTTTGAGATTGTTGAAGAGGGCTGGACCAGAAACGGCGCTATTGTTTTCTTCTTTCATCCCCTCCTTGGTTGGATGAGAGAAATGGCTGCTTATGCGCTTCTGGTTTTGGAGCAAACTAAAAAAAATCTGAACACTCGCAGATAAGATCCCAGCAATCGGTAAAGCGTTGGCCATGGTTAAATAAATGATCTCGTAGGTTTTCTGAGAAACACGATTAGGGAAGACTTCTACACAATCTTCATGGCTCTCATTCTTCCCTTCCACGGCCACAAAGAAAAAGTGTGGGACATTGAAGGCCACAGCCACTGCCCAGCTCCCGGTCAGGAGACAACCCAACAGCTGCAGGCTGTCCATCTGAACCTGTGCACCTCCACGTTTGAGCGATCCCACGAGCTTCTGGTGCCAAAAAGCGCTGATGAAGAGGGTTGTGAAGATGCTGCTGGTTTCAGAGAGGCCAGCGCAGAATTGAAACACTCCACAGAAGGTTTCTCCAAAGAACCATCGCCCTGCGAAGTCTGCCACGGTGTCGGGCAGGTCCACCAGGCAGTTGGTGATGAGGTTGGAGATGGCCAAGTTAATGAAAAGGATCTCGTTTGTACGGATGGTGGATTTCTGCCTGGGTAGAGACACTAGAGCCAGCCAGTTGTTTCCCAGGATCCCCGCTGTAAACATGAATGCTCTGATTATTGATTCAATCAACTCCTTTGCATCCATTGTTTTCCAGTTGGAGGAAAGAAAGAAGCTTTGCTGGGGCTTGTAAGATCTAAAGCATGTGCAAGAAGCCCAACCCAGCCACTTCAGAGGTTCAAAATATTTTGCTGTTTTCTGCATGGATCATGCAGCTCTATGGAGGAGCAGGTGTGTTTTCATATGCCTGTTACTCCCAAGCAGCTCCCTCCCTCAGCGTGTAGGTTATGAAACCAGTGTAGCCACGTGCTCATGTATCAAAAGTAAAAAAGCACCAAATGGGGGAGATATAAAAGAAGCAACATGGCATCAGTCTATTTTTAATATTAGACTGTCCATATTTATTAATATGGTTGGAACTACTTCAGTAAAAGCAAGTGATGTTAAGGTACTGATGAATATATATAATATATAATAAAATGTGTAAAGTCACAAGTTAATTATTTAAAAATGGTACATATATATTTTATTTAAAAGATAATTGATAATAAATCAAAGTTAAAGTCCTAAAATGTAGCGAGGAGCTGAAATAATATGCTTTTTATTACTTTTGTAACAAAGGGGAAACAACAGTGATAATTATATCCATATTTGGATGTTAAATATTATATATATTTTAATCCCTTAATGCATGAGATAAGAACAACTGCTCAGAAATCTCCAATTCTTAAAATCTGTAGTATTTTTTTTGGCCCTTTAAAAATATCTGGAAAAATGAACGATTTGGCATTTTTTAACCATTTATTACCATGTGATAGGTCAAAGTCATTGACTGTATACAAATCAAAATATTTTAAATATAGTCCTCTGCTATCTGGTGTTCACCAGGGGGGAGAAGACCAGTTTTATATAATGTATAATTAGGTTTTAAATAAAGTTTCTTCCATAAAGTGATGCAAAATGTCTCAGAAAGGGTGTCAAATGGGACATTATAGGCATTAAAGGGTTAATAAAACCCGATAAGCTTAGACAATTTTTGTAAATTTGTTTTACAATCAACCTCCAGATAGATCATGAAAAACTCTTCACTAACCAAAAAAAAAACCTTTATTATATTCACATCAGATGAGTGTTTAGGAGTGTGTTAGCTGCAGTGCAGGCTAAAGTCAGCTGCAGAAGAAAAGTAGGCTAACAGATCATCAGGTCACAGGAGGTGGTCTCAGTCAGACAGTGTAGTGGTGTCTCACTCATTCAGGAGTAAAAGCACCTTTTGGGGGGACAGACGGAGCATCTGTGCGCTGCTGCCTGCCGGCCACAGACAGGACGGGATGCGGGGAGGAGCCGCGTGCCTTTTTTTCCCGTCTTTCTCACAATGTTTTAGTTTCTCATCGGTCTGCATTTCATGCAGGGAGGGGGGGACTTTGTCCGACTACACCACGTCGACATTTGCTGTGACTTTCGCTGATATGAGACACCGATGAAAGCGGAGAGGACAGGATGCCCGCCAGCGGCGCAGACTCGCTGAAAGCCAGCGCCTTCATCCCGGTGTGCACGGCCGCCTGCCTCCTGGTCGGTTCTACCTCCCTCTTCTTCGTCTTCACGTAAGTAGGAGCAAGTTGCGCAAGGAAAGGCGAAGACGCGCTGTTGGGCGCGCTCCAAATGTGATCCATCTGAATTTTGACACCAGAAAACGGGGAAAAATGAACTCTTTCTAAATGCACGAGCTGCCAAATTATTCACGCGTTAACTGCAACACATATGTTGGTTAAAGTTAATGTCCACATTTCATTTGCAGAAGTTCAAATCAGCCATTAAGAATATTTTTTAAAAGTCCAATTTCTTGCCCTTTTTCGCTGCCTTCACTCAGCTGTCAGAGCCAGCAGCTGTGGCAAACATCTGACCTGGTTGGCTGGTTGTTTGGGCTTTTCTGGGTGGCAGCCCGACTGCACCCTGAGGAGTCACAGTAAGCACAGTTAAGGGGATAAGCTGCTCTCCATCGACCTGCACCACTAAGACAAATGCAACGTAGCAGGAGGGAATGAAATGCACGCCAGCGAAACCTTTAAAAGTCTACATCATATTTGTGTCATCTTTGTGTAAAAGCTGGAGAATTAAATGTAAGCCTTCTTGTATGACCTATTTGCGAGGACACATGGTAGGAGGTAAAAAAAAAAGCCAATGTTGGCATGTAAGAAAAAAAATCCACTAATGCTTAGAGAATCCAATTTAAATGATGACTTTAGGTTTCTCTGACATCTACATGCAGCGTGTATGCGGAGAACAATGTTGAGCGATTGTTTGACGGCTCGCACCTCATCAGTTCCACTGATCCTTGACCTCTGCAGCTGTATCTGTCCTAGTTTCTCCTGTATTCTCCAGCCGCGTAGTGTTTCCACTGGAATGTGACACCAGATTGAAGGGATGCGGATTAGATTCCTCTGGCTGATGCCATGTGATCACCCCATCTGGAAAAATGTTCCCCTTTATTATCAGATCTTTACAGATGCAGTAATTATACGCTGTGCAAATCGCCACATCCTTTTTTTCTTTTTTTTTGTCAATATTCCAAAAAAAGAAAATGAGCCCTTAGATATGAACTAAATTTGGGTGATGTCATCTACATCAGTGCAAGCATTTTATGTTTAATGCTAAAATGAGGCTCTGACAGCTTGAAGTGTGCCTTAAAGCTGCAATTCTGAAATGTTTGCAAGACTTGGAAAATGAACTCATCTGCCAGGAAATGCTAGACAAACTCCATCTTACCAGAAAAAAATCAACCTGCTGGCATGAGAGATTGAAAAGCTACTACTTAATTGGAACTGCAGTGCTAAACCAGCAAAATGAGGACGCTGCAAATGATTGAATGAGCAAGAAATGATGCCTCTCCTGGGACAAGGTTCACATTTTGAGCTAAAATGACTTAATGACATAACAATTCTCTATTTAAAAAGACCTGAAGAGAAAAACTTCACTTTTTTCTGTTGCACAATATTGACTACTAGAGAAAATGTGAGACATGCGTCACACTGACTGAACCATTATTGCAACATTTTCCTTGCTTTCGACTAGCTGTTATTAGTTCTTACAATGTGGCTTAAATGTTGCTCATACGTCCCACTAACATTTCCTCTTAGTAGTGAAATGGTAGAAATGTTTGTTAAATGCAAATAATACCTTGCTTAATATTTTATGACATGCTATCTGCAGATCCTGCAGTGAGTGAAATGGATGTTGTTTGTTCTCTACCATGACATTAGATATGTCTTTGCCTGCGTTGCTGTCAATAACAGTGACACATATAAGTGTCATAACTCCATTCAAACCAGTCAAGCTCAGTGTCCTTATGGTGCTTTTCTGCATACAACTATATATATTAATGGTATTCATGCAGCCTATTTTAATTGCTTCTAGACTAAAGCTAAAAAACCCTACAGTGATGTTTTATATATATATATATATATTTATATAAAACATATTATCATCTCTTTCTTCTAATATTCATGTAATTATCAGTGTCAGCAGTTCTGTATGAGCATTAGTTATGTGAGCTTTAAAGTCTGTTTTTGCTGCAGGTTCGGGAGTTAAAAAACAACCGTTGTCTTCCTTTGCCTGATAAAATGAATCAGTTGGTGGTTTCCTGCTTTTGTTCTCCAGACTGTGAACCTCTATTCGGAAAAGCCATGAACACGTAGCTCATTGTTTAACTCAGGCTTATAAAAGTCCAAGAAAAAATCTGCCTCGCAGAACATAATAAGTCTTCATCTGGAGTGCAAATTATGTTAAGAAAGGAACGATGCATTGCGGGTGTAGTTGTGTCAGAAGGCTGCTTATGGAAGTTACAAAAAAAGTGGCAATTACATGATGCGAAATGCTAATATAAAGTTCATCAGGTTAACAATATTGCAGTTCTCAGTCATGCTTGTTTGGTTGAATGAGACGCATAAAGCCGGCCAACATTAGCTAATATTAACCTTCATTAGCTAATGGTTATAGCAGAACAGGAAAGGCAGTAAAACCCTGAGCGGATATGAGGTTTTGACTCGAAAAGTCCTTTTCTTTTTATATAGCCAGCTATACTTTTAAATTAACAGTCTGTACAATTATTCAAGTATTATTAAAATAATTTTAAAGTCCATTTAAAAGCCATTTTAATGATTCTGTGGGAAATAGTTCACATGAATGTGAGAAAAAGTTCAACACCGTAAACATTGCTTTCTGTGCCACTGGGTTTAGAAACCAAACAGATCGCACTTCACTGGTCCCGTTCACCTAAGTGGGAAAGTATTTTACAGGAAAGGAGTTCTTTTCTTCCAGCTTGACTGACTGTGTGGTGTCTGCTGTGCTACTGACCCACTGTTAGGATGAGGGCAGTGTGCAGATTGCAGAGCAGCTTATTCTTCACTGTGATTTATTAGAGCTCTGCCCGGCCGTTTCATTAGGTGGGGCTTGTCTTGCAGCGTAATGAACTGTCTCTTCCTGCCGTCCAGATGGTCTCAGACCAATGATGGAGACCAAGTGGAGCCAGCCACTCAGTAATCTGGTTCACATTTATTTTTAGAGCTATAAAGAGAAACCAAAAGTTAATAGTTTGATGCTTTATTTGGATTGATAAAAAAAATCATATTTGTTTGCTCAGACTTGGCTTTACCTCAGCTACAGGTGCAGTGAGGGCATGAGGTTCAGTTGCAAAGCTTAATGTAACTAAAAAAGCTACTCAGATTAGGCTGATGTCAAACATGAACTCAGGTTGTGACAGGAATGTGAACTGGAAACCAGCAGCAGCAGCCTCATATGAGTAAGGACTAAAGAAAGGATGATCATAAACGAAGCTTTGAATCTACAAAGAAAGACAATAACAAATTATGCTTTAAAAGTCTTCTGCAGTTTGAGACAATTGGGAGTAAATTGAGAATGTCCGGAAGCACAGCGTGGAATGTGCTAAGCCTCGACTGCATGCTCTCTGTTTAGCATCTAATGTGGAGAATCCACAATGCACAGGACTGGCAGGAACAGTCTGTAATCCAAAGTTCATAATCTAGGGATTACTGGGTTTGCAGCTGGCATGGCATCAGCAAGCGCTCCTCTTATAGAGGGACGGGGACCCCTCCCCCCACCATCTAAAACCAGCCCTGGGGTTTTGGGATTTGAATTGAAGTGGGATGAAGTGCAAAAACGGAGCAAAGGATTTTGTTTGTGTTTTTTCTTTCAGTCAGTGTTTGTGCTTGATCGCTCACATGTGGACAGTTAACTGTTCATCACAATGTGCCAGAAATAAAAAAGGGGAGACGTGATAAGAATAATGCAACATTCTGCTCAGTTTTAAGAGCTATATCATTTCCTACAATTGATTTATTTGGACTTTTATTGTAACATTGCAGTAGCCCATGACATTCACAAAGGTTCTGTATATAGGTTAAATAAACCCTGCTGATATAATCCACTGATTCTTTCCTTCTCTGTCTACGACTGTAACCTGATTATACTGTCCCTCCTTCTAATCTCACACCAAAAAGATTCACCCATCCACTGGAGTTCAGCACAAACACACACACACACACATACATGTGAGCTATGTGACAATTTGCTTTTACACAAGATTTTTTCAATAGTTAAAATCCTGATGGCATTCCAGATCAATGTTTGCTCCGTCCATTAACATTCACCCATTTTTACACCCACTTTATCATGGAGGCTCATGGAGGTTAGCGGGGAGGGTCAGCGAGAAGGGGTGGGGTAGACTAACAGTCAATTAGAGGATGAACACACAAGCAGAAAACCACACACGTTTGCATGCCTACCTAGTTGAGAATGAGCACTAACATGAAGCTGTATTTTAAATGAAAAACAGCTTTGGGAAATTTTAGTAAACTTAAACATTCAAAATTGTTTGGAAACTTTTTTAGGTGCTGTGTAGTTTGTACGTCAGAAAATGTCAATTGTATTGACTAAAAGCTCATTTATGCTCTATTTGTTATTTAAAATGGCTCAGACACAACATATTTAAGATGGAAGCTGAACATTTTAGCATAATCCAAATTGCCCAGTAAAAAAAGTAAAATCTAAAATGGGCCAAAGACCCCAAACAAACTAGAAAAACATTCGGACAGCACAGACCTGCTCCAAGCAGCCCATATTTGGTTTATATTTATAGACTATTAGATTCCTGGATAATTAATTATAAAATTCAGTGTCTTTGTAGTGTTTGTTACATATTTAAACCTAATTTGTTATCTTGAAATGATGTAAAGTCTAAAGTTCCCCTAGAGCCTACTTGCTCCTGTTCTGGTTTGTAGTTTTCAGAATTTTGCCAGGATCCAGATCCATCTTTGATATCTTATAAAAACTGTTGGGAACTTCTCCTGGATCTTTTGGTAAAGCACACTGACCATTTATTATAGTGTTTTATGTATATAAACTGAAAAAAGGCCTATTTCACAATGATAATGAAGCTTTAAAAAATTTGGAATCGAATCAAAAAGATGGAAACAAATCTAAATTAGACCATTTCTCAGAAAAATCATGAAAACCTGTCCAGCAGATGTTAAAAGTAGTAAAATAGAACTTTCACTTGTTTTTAAAGCATCTGAGAAAGGATGAGTGCTTAAGTATTAAAATATCAACAAATATTTAAACTATTTAAGAAGAGGTTTCAATATAAACAATTTAATAAACACTGTTTAAAAGATTTAGAAAGAACAGAAAAGTCCAGATATCAGGAGCAGTATACAGTGAGATGTGATGAGACTTCCAGTAGTGCTGAAAACTAATATTAAGTGGTTGTGACAACAGCATGGCTCTATAATGAAACCGTTTTACGTTTCATCATAGAGAAAATGGAAAAACAAATATAACTTATGATCAGAGTTGCTGTTAAAAAACCCATTAAAAACTCATTTTAAATCTTAAACATATTCAACAATTAACGTTTCAGCTTCACTAGTTTCTGCTTAATAGACTCAATACAATGCTACCCGGCATTTTGCTATCATGCTACTCAGCCTGCAATTTAGCATGCTACTTAGAATGCTACTTAGCATACTACTTAGACTGCTATTTAGCATGCTACTTAGTATGTTTCTTAGCATGCTACTTAGCTGGCAATTTAGCATACTACTTAGCATGTTACTTAGCATGCTACTTAGCTTGCTACTTAGCATGATAGCAATGTGATCTTGACAATGTGACTTGTTCATCATCTGACAACCAGATAAATTTAGGTAGGATTAAGTAGTTACTCTGAAGCTAAAACAGTCAGTCTCCCAGAAAATGTTATCATTTTTCCATGCATTTAATTGGAGCAACCTAAGTTGAATCCCATGAGCACAGCACTCAGTACTTTTCTATCCTCTCATGCAAACAACTCAGTTCGATTTAATAAGATGCTGAATTCTGCCCGATAGAAAACAATGGTTCTAGGAATACGAATAACTGTGTTGATTTCCATGTTTGCTGTAATTGACATAATTAGTATTTAGGCTTTGTCAGGATGGTATTGTAACATAATCATGCAGAATCTAACAAATGTCTTTCATTATAGTCTATATCTTAGCTAAATCTACTATTTTCAGCTAAATGAAAACAAACAAACTCTCAATAACTCTGGAAGGGTGCAAGAAGAAGTCTTTTCCCATCAGGATAAACGGGATACAGACGATTCGTTAATGTTGTTCGTGCAGCCTTGATCTGTAATGGATTAACCTTGTTTGGGTCTACAACTTTTTTACCCTACGTGTGTTTATTCAGATGCCCCTGGCTGGCAGTGACAATCTGCCCCGCTGTACCACCATGTTGTGCCATCCTTTTCCTCTTTGTGCTTGCCAACTTCACCATGGCAACCTTTATGGATGCTGGTGTTCTTCCTGTGGGTCAGTAATTGAATCAAATCAACAATCAAAGCAGCAGGAAAAATTCTTCTACTTTTACTTGCGAGTATTACTTAAACAGCTTTCATCATCGTCTTGCAGCCAGTGAGGATGAAGACAAAGATGACGAGTTCCGCGCTCCGCTGTACAAGAACGTGGACGTTAAAGGTGTCCAGGTCCGGATGAAGTGGTGTGCATCGTGCCATTTCTACAGACCTCCACGCTGTTCCCACTGCAGTGTCTGTGATCACTGTGTGGAGGTAAATGCATGAATGGATTTAAGAGAAACAACTGGTTTAGTTATCAGACTAGAGAATTAAGATCCACAAATGATGAGTGAATGTAGCACTGCATGTGGGGAGAGTCAATAAGGAAGATTTCTGCAGGCGGAATGATAGCCAGGGGGTGACTGGGGAAGAAATCTAAAAAACCAGGTTAATCCTTATCTCAGATCCTTTGTTGTCTCTGTAGAAACACAATTGGATAAGGGTTCAGACATTAAACCGCTGTATATCTACAAAGCACAGTAGATACAAATACAAACTGGATTTTAACAATAAAATATTTGATAAGCCCCGGTGGATTCTTCCTCCCCCTCTTTTCCCAGGATTTCGACCATCACTGTCCCTGGGTAAACAACTGCATCGGGAGGCGAAACTACCGCTACTTCTTTCTGTTTCTATTGTCTCTCACCATCCACATGATCGCCGTCTTTACGTTTGGCCTCATATATGTCCTGCACCACATGGAGGACTTATGGAAACTGCATTTCACCGTTACGTATCCTTGTCACACGCTCAGTATGCCTGTCTGGCTCTCTCTAGGCAATTATTTATTTATAAGCATGTGTCTGACCAATACAGATATGAAGCAGTTTTTCTGAACAGTGTCTCCAGTTTGGTAGTGATCAGCAAATCAGGCTTGTTTCTTATCCCCGTCCTGGGTCTTTCTGGGTTTCACCTGTATCTCGTGTCCCGAGGTCGCACCACAAATGAACAAGTGAGTAATTTTTCCTGCAGAATCATGTCCTTTTGAGTATTGTCCCACCTGATTTAGCAATGCAGCATGGATCCTTTTTTAACGACTTTATGCATATTATCTACACTCGGGATTTTTTGACAATATCATAGGTAACTGGGAAGTTTCAAGGAGGAGTGAACCCTTTTACACGAGGCTGTTGTAGCAACATGGAGTATCTGGTTTGCAGTCCCATTTCCCCAAAGTAAAAGACACTTTTTATTTCCTCCTGGATATTTTGCAATTTTAACTGCCTCATACCTGATTAAGTGACGCTTTGCCATCTCTGTCTGGGATGCAGTTACGCAGGGAGACCCTGCAAGAAGGTCGTCATCCACGTCCAGCCCCCGTTCCTGAGGCCAGAACTTGAGCAGCAGATGCCAGTAAAAGCTGGAGACAATGGGCTGCATGTGTTAGCGGTCCAAAAGAAAGTATGCATGCACAGCTAAATGTTTTCTCACTCATCATCCCAATATTGCAACCTCCGTTGTCAAGAGATGCAAGATGATGTCTCTGATGTCTCTGATGTTTCTATCTCTTTTATTCTCCTGCCAGCAGACCTCAGCTGGAGCCGTTGAACTGTCGGATATGAAAGCTCCACCACCACTGCCTCCAAAACCAGAACGTGGGCTGCTGAAAAGCCAAGTTGCTGTCATGGATGGTACGGTGGCAATGCAACTATATGATATCTGTGAAAACTATACAAAGCACTGCACCAGTGTTTTTATGGATAATACACAAATATCTGTAAATGAAAAAAACAAAACACAAAGAACCCCAATTTCATAAAAAAAATCTATTTTATTGCAAATAAATGAAGAGAACAGAAAGGCGTACAGGGAATATTGTGTCCCAATGTTTTTGTTGTGAGATATAAATGTGTTTTTATTAAGAAATAGTAAGATATTTATCAGTGACTGACTGATAGCACTGGGCGTTTGACAGAAATCAGAGAGTATTTACGGTCCTTCCTTTAGCAGAGCTTTGACACTAAGGAAATTACGCCGTATTGCAAGTTTTATTATTTAAATCTCTTTTTAAAGATGTCATTGCTGGAATGCAGATTTTTTCCATACATTTGCAGATGATCGCAGTTAATCACAAGATGACCTCCTTTTCAGATATGGGACATCACACCAAATCCATTATTCCTGTATCCATTCCCACGGTGCCGCAGCTGCGGCCGGTTCTGGAGGCCATATCCAGGGGATCATCACCTATTCTTCCAGAACAGGTACGATTAGTTTTATTTCAGGTCTTCTTTATCCTTTCGTGGGAGTGATTTCAACATATGACATGGTTGTACTGGGTGCCTAACAGAGACTGCTGTCTGTTTTGTGTTGTTTTTTTCAGTTGCTAAAGGCATCAGAGCAGCAAGGGAACAACAAAGGTCCCGACCTCTGCTCTGAGTCCAGAGAAAGTCCTGCGAGAGGAAACCTTCAGGCTAACATGACTGTCCAAGCACCCCTCCAGCCAAGCACACCCTCTAGCTCCCTACAGATCAACTCCTTGACTCTCAACTCCCGTTCTCTCACCCTGAAACACAGCAGTCGCCATGGCAGCAAATCCCAACTGCCTGTCATGCAAACTGATGAGT
Source organism: Pseudomugil tenellus (assembly GCA_037177515.1). Classification (NCBI taxonomy): domain Eukaryota; kingdom Metazoa; phylum Chordata; class Actinopteri; order Atheriniformes; family Pseudomugilidae; genus Pseudomugil; species Pseudomugil tenellus. Next base: position 12,136,110 of record JBAMHX010000021.1, read on the forward strand.
TGGGATCCAATCCCCCTGCTGGGATCATCTCCTCTTCTGGTCTGCTGGCCAACCACAGCAGCAGCAGCAATGGCTGCCCCTCCTATGACAACCTCATCAACCCTGCAGACCCTCAATTCATGAGTCACAGGGGGCCCCCTTCAGTGAGCTACCACCCTCACTTTATAGCCCTGGGTGCAGATGGGACCGTGCAACGTCCCTCACCTCACACCTACAGTCCTGTATTTATGGGTGTCAGCAGACAGTCTCCCCAGCCTCGAGCTTCCTCACCATCTCTGCAGGGTCTCACCTCTAGGGATCCCTCACCTTCTTTCCAGGGCTTAATCCAACGGGACCCTTCTCCTGCTTTTCAAGGGCTGATCCCAAGAGACCTCCAAACCCAAAGCATAGCAACCCGAGACATTCCCCCTCCTGGTGTGATGATTCGGGACATGCCTTCTCAAAGTCTTAGAGATAGCCTCCGGGATTTTGTTCCACAGGACATGACACTTCCAAAGTCTGCCGCTGCACGCTATGACAACTTTTCAAAAACCATCATGGCATCAATCCACGAGAGGCGGGAGCTGGAGGAAAGGGATCGTATGCTCCGCGTCCAACCCAGATCTCATGTCCTCTATGGCCCAGATATGGGGATTTATGACATCCCCAGCAGGAGGAGCCTCCCGCCAGACAACGTTCGGCCTCAAGGCTCCCGTGGTCCGACTCCCCCAGCGTACGGTTCCAGGGAGTTTCTAATGAGCACAGGTCTTCTAGGTTATGGCATGAGGACCTCACCTCTTTCCAGCTCCTCCACGTCATCTCTGACTCGTGGCCCAAAAACTTCCTGTTCTCCACTGCAGAGCAGTAGCAGCAGCCTGCAAAGTAAAGGCAGGTCTTCGTCTCCAGCCTACGGCCCTCCCGAGAGGCAGACCCAAGGTCTCCTGTCCTCAACATCTACCCTGCCCCGGTTATCTTCCAACACCTCAGCTGCTCCCCCATACTCGTCCTATGCCACAACAAAGCGCTCCTCACTTCCTTTCTCCTCTGAGGGAAAGGAGTCTGTCCCCCTGGGAGCCCTGAAATAAAACATATTCCATGTTTCCTATGGTGTGAATGAATCTTCTATGCAGGATTAGTGTCAGTTTTCACAGCTTCTTTCTTCTTTCTTTCTAAAAATGAGGCCTTCTGGGGCCTTTGTGTGTGTGTGTGTGTGTGTGCGTGTGTGTGTGTGAGGAGAACAAATTCACAGATAAGGATAAACATTTTCTTCCAAACTAACTAATTTGAAAAGCTGTGAATCTCAGGATATCTGTGCTTCCTCTTGAATACAGAAGGAGCACTGTAGACAAATCAAAAGAGGTTTGTAAAGATTACAGAATAACTTATTATCTGTATGTGTTTTGATATTGTGCATCATTGTGATACATTATCTCTTAATTTGTGTCATACTGAAAAAAAACCTTGTTCAATGAAATTTTTGTAGCTGTTTATATGATTAAACTGATTTTGTAATTTCCACATATATTTGGATGTCATTGTTTTGTAAGCGTCATTTGCAAAACTAAACTATATTTGACTGCTGCTTCCTGCATTGCATTTGTATGTAGCACCCTCTAGTGAACAATTTTAGGTAGTTGTCTAACGTGAGAAAGGAAGCAAGATCCAGCAGATGATGCTATTGTGTGTTGAATTTCAGCAAACAGCATCTCAGAAGCTACACGTGCTGGAAAAAGATCCAAAGTAGGATTTTTATAAGCTCTATAGTTTATTTGTGTAAGTGATGGGAGTGGTTTATCTCAGAGCATTCATAATTATATTAATTGTATTTCAAGAAAAAGCAAATAAGAATTTATGTAAAATGTGTCGAATGAGAAGTCCAGTGACAAATCTTTCTGCTTTCAGTTGTTCAGACATCTTCAAGTATCAGCTCTTCCAGCTGGCCTTCAGGACAGGCTCAATCAGTCTTTCTGGCATAAATATTTCACATAACAAGAAATTTTGCCAGTAAATGACAAGATTTGACACTTTGAGGTCAAAATTTCATGTAAGTTATTGTTGCGCTCGGCAGGCAGATATAACAGTGAGGTTTTAAAAGCTTAGCTGATTTAAAGCATTGTCAGGATTTTACAGTGCAGCTGTCAGATCTCTTACCATGCAGGCATATCAAGAGCTGTGGAACATGATCAAAAATGAGTAAACATATGAAAAAAAGCCAGTTCGTTAAAATCCCTCAAAGAAAACACCAAAAACATGTTCATTAAAATCCTCCTGTAGTCGGCTTTTCTCGCCAATAATGTTTGAAAATATTGCATAGAGATGTTTTTACTGAAGGTGGAAGAATTAGGAAAATACATCTGAGGAGGAAGAAAATATAAATGATATATTTTCAGTGACACATTTATTCCTCAAGAATCTGTGGAAATGATTGCAGCAAATATTTCAGATGAATTCAGCAGGTAGCATGATGGATTGCACCAAGCCACTGCAAAGATGGGAACTGAAATGAATACAGAATGGCACAATAACAGTAAAGATACTGGCAGAAAGGGCATGAATGTTTTCTCTGTTCCCCAGTATATTACTATACTGCATAACTGTGGGTTTTATGTCTTGGCATCACTTATTTAAAACACATATATTCATATCAGTATTTGTTTGCTTTGCTTTCCCAGAAATGGAAACACTGGTAAGCAAAGCTATCCCGTTATTACATTTGCAAAGCCACTTACCCAAGGACAACATTCCTCATCACTGCGTCAAATAAGGCAAATTTGGTGGAAGATGAATCTGCTCTCAATCATATTTTCTCTGAGGGTCAGTTTCTGCTTTTCAGGCTACAGCTTTCTCAGAAGAACAAGACTCACAGTCATCAATCCATCTGTCCAGTGCACTCAAAGCGTCAAAGCTTTGCTCATCTGACACGACCGTAAATAAGGCAGAACCTGAGCAAATAACTTACGCTGCAGTTCATAAAGCAATAACGGTGCATGGTACAGTACATATCACAGTTTGTGCTGAGAAAACAAACAGTATTTCTCTTTTATCTACAACAAACTGCATAATTAAATCGTCATATTGATAATCTTTGCTATCGCTCTTCTAATGTTTCTACAAAGGGTCTTGCAAATAAGTGAGCAGGAGTGAAGTTAAATTACTGTCCTCTTTGTGATGGATGGTGCTGACTTTTGCTGGATGACCTCAATATTATGAAATGATGTAGCAGATGTGGGCTGGCATGTGCAGTTTTGCTGTTTGTCAAATGAAAATAAGATGAAAACAAAGAGATTTAGCCATGTTGTCACATGTGCAGATGTTTGGCTGTGTCATTATGAAAATGAAAAAAACAATCATTCACATCCACAAATATCTTATTAAAAGCATCTTAATGGGATTTGGTGTGATAGACCAGCGCTGACGTAGTGCAGAGAAACTGGTACAATGTTTTCAACATGTTTTACAAATAATGATCTGGTCGGTGTGTATTTATGTTCACCTCTCCTGAGTCAACAGTTTGTATGATCACATTTTTCTCCAGTTACAGCTGCAACTGCAAGTCTTTTTGGAAGTGGCTCTATTAGCTTTATGCATCCAGAGACTATTTGGAAGTCTTCCCACAGGTTCTCTATGAAGTTTAGATCAGGACATTGATTAGGTCTTTCCAACACATCACTACGCTTTGATCTAACACATTGCATTCCAGTTCTGTTTGCACTTAAAGGTTGTGAAGGCTCCTGAAAGGTGAACCTTCACCCCAATTTCAAGTCTTTTTCAGCCTATAACAGGTTTTTTTTTTTAGCTCCATTCCTCCTCGTAACATGTGGATACTGTGGGGATGATGGGCAGTGTTTTCTACTACACATAGCATTTCACATTTAGGCTAAAGAAAATCAGCTTTACCCTGATCTGAACAGTACGGAACACATTATTACACATATTTACTGTCTTCCCTACACAGCAAATAAGATGTCTTATGGTTTCCTTCTATGACTTTTTTTTGTTGCTACTTTTTTATAGAGGTCAGACCTAAGCTGTGTATTCTCTACAGTTCCTCGTGAGTAACCATTAGCCTTCTGGCAGCTTCTATCATTATTAAAATGAGATGTTCATGCAGAATAATAACTCAGTCTTCACTTCTCTTTTTATGACCTTTTCTTGGCTCTTTTTTTCCCTTTGATGATCTCACAATGTTTCTCCTTTTCTGTCTCTTGCTTTCAAGCTTCCACCACATCTTCATGGCATCACACACACTTCCTTCCCTCTTGCTGCAGCCAAAGGTAAAACGATAATGACGGTAATGACAATGCTGGCATGCAAAAGAGGGATTGCAGGACGTTGGGTTTGGATGAAAAGATTTCTTTGCAAATTGCGATGTCTGAGAATCCTTTGATCTTACATCATGCTGTTTTTTATGCTAGTCCCTCCTTAAACTCTTATTTGTCTTAATTACAAACTATGTGTGTCACACAGCTGTAATTTTGAAATATATGTAATAACAAAAAATAAACCTTGATATAATAAGATCCATTCTGGAATGCTGTCCAGGATGGATCTCCTCATGTATCGAGTTCTCAACTATGACAAGTTATTGTAGAAAACTTTGTGTGCACATGATTTTAACTTCCTCGCTAGATGTCTTGATGCTGGATCGTATGTGCTTCTATGGCTCTTCTTACATTTAAAGGCACAATGTTGTGGAAAATTAAGCAAACAGTTGTGCATTTGAAGAAACTGAGACACAAAACAGAAGAATTAGAAAACAGAACAACACGGAAGAAAACAGAACTTTGTATAATTTAATGCTTTCTGTTCAGGTATTGTTTTTGTTGTCACTGGTTCTGTTATTTTTTCTGACATTGCTGGGTTTTTTAATGTTTTCTTTGTCAGTTTTGCTGTAGTATTTCATCCTGTGTCATTGGGTGTTGCCCCCTTGGGACCACCCTGTGAATAAACTAACCTTAACCTCCTGACATGAGAAGATTTCTTCTTCATCGCTCTGATAGTCATGCTCCTCTTCGGATGCTGCAGACTGACCTATATTTGTGCCAGTGCCTCTCTGTGTGGCTGTGGGTGTGCCTCCCGTCAGCCTCCTCCTCTCCCCTCATTGATATGCCTGATCATCAGAGGCATCGCTGAACTGGCTGATTGTCATTTTCAGCTGCAGTGCCACTGATGCATTCCATTTCCTCTCGAAGCTGTCTCCCGGCATGATTAAGCACGCTCTGCAGTGACACTTGACAAGCAGGATTTCGATTAATAGCAGCCCTGGCTTGTTGCTCCATCAGAGAGGGGCATATTTTATAATATTTACATTATTTATCAGATTACAGAGATGGGATGTATTGTAGTGGGACTGTAGGAGAAGTTCTTTTCTGTATGGATGATCCTGACTGCTCCTCTTATAGCCTGCCAAGGGGGTGCAGCATTAAGTCAATGTGAAAGTCAGGACGTCGGGTGGTGCTTTGTCATTTATAGTCTAAGGACAAACTCACAGTCTGACAGGATCCTTTCCAGAAACAACAGCATTTGCACAGATTTCACCTTTGTCAGAGCTTAGACCCAAATGTGCAGAACCTATTTAAATGTGCGAGGATGGAAATGAAAGGAGACCTTTCTCCTCTGAAACCAGTTTTGTGACCTTTTCTGGTATTTCCAGTTTTATTATGCCTTCTCTGTGTTGCGGCACCATCTGTAACATAAGCAACATTTAATATTACTGGCCCCAAATGTTTTTTTCAAACTCTTCATAGAAGTGTTGTCTCTGTGTTGAAATGAATAAGCCTCAGCTGCTTATGCCAGCCCAAACAGAACAGTGGTGGGTAGTGCAGGCGTTTAATTAGGACAAAAATCTGCATTGACTGTGTCTCTGTGTGGCAGAGAGCACAGGAAAAGGATGTGAAATGCCCCACTGAGCCCCAAACACTGTGTGGGCATTTTGTTGGAATTAATACACCACTACACACACTGTAATGTTATATATCTTCTTCTCTGTGGGTGTATTTTGGCAGATTCTGCATATTATTCTCCTGTGCACCGCCTGTTTATCCCAGTGTGTGTATAGATTATGAGCTGCAATAATTACATTCATCTCTGCCATGCAGTAAAAGCAATTTACTATCTATTTACAGAAATGACAGAGAGCGACATCGTCTGTGCTGCAGCAACAAAACAGAATTATTTACACTTCAAACTGGGTGTGTGGCAGAAAAAAAAACATTGTTTTAAATTCATCACTGAAAAGAAATTTCTTGTGCTTCGTGGAAAAATGGTTTCATGTAGATATATGTGGGGAAGGTAGAAAAACAGATGTAAAAGAAGATGCAGAAAGCAACACGTTGAAAATACTCTCATGCAGAAACTGTAGAAGTACATTTATCCCCTCATTAAAACAAGAGGTTTTGCTGGTTCAAGGAAATATGAATTCTGAATGTCTGTTTTTATTGCTTAGAGAACAAATAGTAGGAATAATAACATTTCAATACCAAGAAGGTGTAATTATATAAGTATTGAATATTAAATAGTAATAAAAAATTAAAACAAAATTAATAAGTGCCATCTCGTCAATACGCATCCACACACACACACACACACAAAAGGTTATAATTCTCATTTTGCCGTATTCATATTAGCGCATATTATAAATTAGCAGCATTCAGTACAGCGGAAGTGGTGCAGTTCTACAGGAGAGGACAGCCAATGATCTAATACAGCCAAGACCAAGCTACTATTGCAACAACACATCAGCAGGGTACAACTAACCTGTCTCACGACGTCTAATCCGAGCTCACGATCCCCTTTAGTCTGAAACCTGTTAATCTTCCCCTTTGTGTAGATTATTTTTAATATATATATGTTACCTTTATTATATGAATGAGAAACAAACAGTATGGAGCAATCTCACCAGTAGGGGCATGGGTCTTTGCTACATCATGTGGAAGCAGATTTACTTGCTGTTCTGCAATAGAGAATAGATCATACAGAGCAAAAAACCTTTAAATGAAAGAGCAAGCTACTGAACCTAACGTAAAACAATAAAAAAAGAGTTGCCTCTTACTATATGAATGAAGGAGAACATTACATTGCATTACAGTAATTTAGCAGACGCTTTTCCCCAAAGCGACTTACATCTGAGAATAAGAACACAAGCACTAAAACAAACAGTAGAGGACATCATAGATAAGTGCAGTTGAACTGCTGTAGTGTAGTTGTGCATAGGTGTTGCCTGCAGTGCTAGGTGCAATATTTTTTCCCCCCCTATGTTCATTAGATGTGAGTTTCTACAAAGAGCTAGAACAAAATTTCTCAAGTCAGTGTAATTTCCTATTTATCACAACTAAGTGCAGAAATGTTGCTTAAAGAGCTGCGTCTTTAGCTGCTTTTGAAAGTAGATAAGGACTCTGCAG
>JBAMHX010000021.1:12154981-12165308 GCA_037177515.1 Pseudomugil tenellus
ATATATATATATATGTATATATATATATATATATATATATATATATATATTCTCTGTGCTTTAAAGCCTGTCTGATGTTGACTCTGGTCTTATCTGTTGTTCTGTCACTTTTTTTTACTTTTTCTGATATGATGTGTGACGCTGATGTGTGGTACGGTGCTGTGATGCAAAATGAAGCGGTCATGTGACACCCTGGGCGAGAAAACAAAGTTGTGAAGTGCGCTTTCCATCTGCAGAGCAATGACAGCTCCAGGAATGTGTGTAAAGAATGTCGGCGTGGCATTACAATAAGCTAGAAGCGTAAAGTTTTAAGGTCGAACAGTCATGTAGTATTGCTTTAACAATGCTAGTAGTGCGTAACAAAACCAGAAGTCAGTGACAGAAAAACAGTGTATCTGTTGGTATCTAATAAATACAAAAATAGTTATTTCTTATTATTCTCTCAGAATGAGACATTTATATGTACTTGCTGTGGGTCTACATTCATGACAGCTGTTGCATCTGTGCCACTAATTTACTCTGAATAGACAAACAGCTCTGTGTGTGTGAAATGAGAATCCTCTGAGCTATAAAGCTGTAGTACTGGCTTTGATATGTCCTGGAGCATTAGTTCCCAACCTGGAGTCCAGGGGCCCAAGTGGGCTCTCCCAAAAGCACAGGGGATCCCAGAGGCTTTGGGTCATTGCGATTAATGTCCACGCAGAGATCAGCTGAAGTGTGTTTTACACATCTAGACATTCTGTTAGTACGAAACTTGCATTTTGGCAGCCTGAAAACATACAACTGTTTAAACTAAATCTCAAACTGAATGAATGGGGATCAGCAAAATCTGCTATGTGATATATCAATAAATGAATCCTTAGCCAGAATACAGGATCTATGCTGAGAAGCTCCCTGATGAAGCCATAAAACCAGGTTTTCAGGACGGGATCAGGCAGCGGGTCCACTGCTTGAGGAAAATATGTTGGGAACCACTTTGTTAGAGCTTTGTTTTGGGTCAGAAATACCCTGAAAAGCACATCCACTGGATCCACTCACAGACAACATGTATGGAAACATTTTGTCTGTGAAGTTACTTTTGCCCATGTTATTTACTAGACATCAGTAACTCTTACACACTGTACCATTAAGTACTACAAAGTGCAATAGTTTTGATGCAATTACACAAAAATCGGAAAAATGACACAATGACACAATGATGCTTAAACTGTGAAATTTGTATTTTTTAAAATATCGTTTGTTAAGTTATACTTTCAACATGTTTCAGTTTCAGAAAGTTTCTCATCATTTTTAAGACTAACACAGTTTCCTACCAGCCACAGGTGGTAGCAAAGTGGTGTTGACAACACGCAACTTTGTTTAGTTGTCAACACCAATATTCGTTTTCACCTCATGAGTCTCTGAATAAGAGTAAATTTTGCTAAATGAACTGAAGTGTTTGTGCCTCATATCATGTCAAACTCTGACCAGCAAACTTTCTGTGTGGTGTTTAGGAGCAGAGTTTGGAGGGCCCCCCTCCAATCTCTCTGTCCCAGGAGGCCAAAGAGGTATCCCAGGACAACCCAGCTGCCACTGATGAACTGGACACACCCACTTCCATCGCCTCAGTGATTACAACAACCAATGAAAGCTCCACAGAGACCGACACGCCCCAGCAGACAGACACGGAGGTTCATTATCACTTACCAACTTTCAGTAATTCATTAACTAAGATTTAGATCGACTGTCTGCTAAGGCCATCATTTAAAGCTGTAATTAATTAATCAGTGTTTGTTTAGATTTTTTTTTTTGCTTGAAGAAAATCAGGAAGTAAGTTTCTACTCTGCCTCAAAAGAGTTTAAATCAAACCCAATTGACTTCACTAGACAATTAAATTTCCTGCAATTTATTTTGCTTTTAAACTCTGTCTGGACCTCAACTTGTTTCATCAGAGTCCCATCTGAACTAATTTTCAGCTAAGGAGAATTCATTATTCTTTGGCTGGAAAGAAGAATGCATTATTTATTTCAGGCTCATAAAGCCAGCGATGCGCAGAAATGATGATGATTGATCATCACTAAAAGACAAGAGGTGGACTAAACAAGTTAAATAAAATGATAAACATGGTGCAGATCCTGTTCAGTCAATTTCAAGTTAATTAAGACCAAACGCCTTCTGCTCTGAATGTAAACAAAGCAATTTGGTGACATTTAAAAAGAGAGTGGAAGCAAATTGTATTTATACGACCCACAAAGTGGACTCTTAGTGGACCTTTGCAGATAATTATTGTGTATTAATCCTTGTAGGAGCCAAAAGCTGTGGAGCAAGAGGCTGAAAAGGTCCCAGAGACCCAAGAAACATCAGAGCTACAGCAGGAGAACCTCCCAACATCAGATACACCTGATCTCACATCAGCTCTGGTGGTTGAAGAAAATATTTCCACTGAACAACCCATTTCTGAGACAAAGCCTGAGCCCTCGATTAAAGTGACCACAACAGCAAGCTCCACCACCACCACATCAGCTCCACAGTCTCAGCTAGTGCTACAGCCTGGAGAGACTCAGCCAGCAATCCCAGACAGCCAAAGCAGAGTGTACATGCTTCCCGAGGCCTACAGAGGCATGGGGGGTGACCTCTGCGCAGGATATGGAAGCCTTTCTCGCTTTGCCCTCCACGGCTACCTGCCCACCAAAAACTTCCAGCCTGGGGCTCACTACACCTTACCCTTTCTCAGGGACAGCTTCATCCCCAGTGGTCTCAGCAACCAGGCAGAGGAGGATAGGGAAAACCTTCTGGACATGAAGACTGACCACCCAGCTACCAGTTATGCAACTCTGGGGGGAATCCACCAGTTCAGACCAATTACCACCATGGAGCTCCTCAGGGAACCTTCCAGAACCAGGTGGGAAGAGCATGAAATGATGAAATGTTGTTGATCTCACAGGACTCGTTGCATGAATGAGTTTTTTAAGACTCTTAACAGATATAGGCGAAAATCCAGATCTAAGTGGTGAAAACACTGTTAAATACACGTCTCTGTGTTCTCTGTAATACTTTTTAGTCTTCTAAAAGGATTTTTTATGATAGCAAAAACACAATGCAAAATGTCCCTTTGTGCCTTAATGTCAGGGCCTGCATAATTTACAGGAAATGCAACAGTCTGTGTGTGATTCACTCCAGCATTTATATCTGTTTAAAGTGGGCCTGCTACAGTCACCATAAGTAATTTCATTCCTAATCTTGGGTCAGGATTAGTTTTTTCCTTAATAACTCCAAATATGTTACACTTATCTCCAAATTAGCGAGAACTTTGTTCTGGAGAAAGAGGAAATAAAAAGGGGGTTGCAATGAAGTAGCCTTTCTTCTGTTCGGTTGAATCCATGTAGACTTGCTTAAAGGGAAGAGGATAACGATGACCTTTGAATATGCACAACTCCTTTTACTGGTCAGGAAGCTTCCGTCGCTACAGGGAAAACAACAAATGAACAAGCATAAAAGCTAAATATGCTATTTGTTCAAGCATTATAACAACTGAACTACAGCTCACTATTCACTCCAAGATTTCTCCCCAAAGACTAAGTTGCTAATTATTTTCAAACACAATAAAAGGTGCAAGGTTCATCAAGTGAATTACAGGCCAGTAAAAACACACAAAGAAGACTTGCGCTATAGTTTTGTTGCGGTACGTACAATGATAATAAAGGTTTATTCTATTCTATTTTAAGTGCACTACTTCAATATGACTGGGGACTTTGGGAAAACTGTAAAGGACTATCTGGTCCTTACAACAACTAACAAAATTTTAAAAAAGTCTAATCTTAGCAGTAGAAACAGTCGAAAAAACATGAAATATTAAGTGCCAAATATTGCTTCAGTCACACTGAGAAACATATTGCCTGCTAATTTTGATCCCAGAAGGCAATGTGTGACAATAACACACATCAGACTCGAACGCTACAGATATCCAGCGGATCCTTTTACCCATTCCTGTGAGTTAGTGTAAAAAAATAGGAAGACAGATGGAAAGCAGTTAGGTTGCAGTTGGTATCAATCAGAGATGGCAACTTGCTGCAAATGTAAGAAATACACACTTCAACTGTGATTGCCTGCCAGAAGCTATTCCATATAGAATATATGGGATGGATATAGATAGATGTGTTTACAAAAGACGCCTTGAAGCTCAGTCTATTTGACAAAAACTCCACAGTTCATTCAGCATGTGCAGTGTTGAAGGAATGGTTTGACATTGACAGTTCTTTTGGTGAATTAGACAATTGTTATAGTCTCATAACTCTGTGCAGGCTGATGTAACATTTCATGTCCGTTACTTAAAAATAAGAACCAGTTCATCAAAATAGTCTTTTTCCAGCAGAATACTTTCTGTACTTTTATATTAAACATAGTATGTTTAGTACGTGTGCTTCTGGGAAGATTAGTAACTGTCTTAAAAGCCCTCTTTGATAAAGTGGATGAGTACTACCAATTGTCACTGTTGCTTATTGCATGTAAGGTTTAAGCTAATTAGTGACGCCATTGGAGTGATCCATGTATGGGGGGGCTAAGTTGGTCAGGTGGTACAGAAATTCCTTATTTTGTTTAGAATATTTAATGGGCATGACATATTGTAATGGAGAAACTGTTTAAATGTTTATTTGAAGTCACGGGGAGCAGAGTGACTTTATAGACGCTGTAATAGTCTGACTTTTGAAATATTGCTTACCTGGTAAATGGTAGATGCTGAATGTGGCCATTTTGAGATATGGGTGGGAGAGACTATTTAAGGCTGGTCTTTTAGATATGCTAGAGGGCAGATTTATGTAGTGGGGTGCATGTTAGATCAACTAAGGTATAGTTGTTTTTACTTTTGTCTAGTTAGTAAAAGGTAATTGTTAAGTTACATTATTTGTTTTCTTTGTGATTTCCATTTGGTTTTTTTTCTAACATGCACTAGTGTAAAATAAAAAGTTGTCATGTTGGAGGACCTCTGCCTACCGCCTTCCTTAAGTCACTCTGGCCACGCAACCTATCACACCCTCGATTTATGAATAATCTGTCGAGCAAAACCAAATTGCTTGGCAGTAGCTTTAAAACCTTTCCCAGTTTGCATCTGCAATCTTTACATCTTAGGTTTGTGTTGAAACCTTATTGAAAGCTTTAGGAGAGCAAACTGAGAAACCTTTATGTTTAGAGACGTCATCTACTGATGAACTGCATTTCTTCTGAATGCATAAAAAGTCGACACTTTATCGTTTTCTCTCCAGGAGCGGCTATGACGACGCCTTCATGGCCCAGTTGGAAGGCAACCTAAACCCTTTCATCCAGGCCATGTGCCGAGCACAGACCTTACAGATGCCCCACAAGCGGAGCAGCATGGTAAGCCTCGACAGCATTCGAAGAGACCCACGCTGGAGGGACCCCAATTTACACGAGGTGATCACAATGCTCAGCCACCCCATGGATCCTGTCAAGTCCAATGCGGCTGCGTATTTGCAGCACCTGTGTTATGAGAATGACAGAATAAAGCAGGAAGTGCGTCAGCTGAATGGGGTGCCTATCTTGGTGGAACTGTTGGACCATCCCAAAGCTGAAGTTCATCGCAAGGCCTGCGGTGCTTTGCGCAACATTTCATATGGAAAAGACCACAACAACAAAATGGCCATCAAGAACTGTGATGGCATCCAAGCTTTAGTTAGATTGTTGAGGAAGACCAGCAGCATGGAGGTGAAGGAGTTAGTGACAGGTACAGCAGAACATTTTAGCATTACACTGACAGCCTGCAGTTATTTAAAGTTATTTCTACAGCTGTATTCTGTATACACTGCAGGCACTTTGTGGAACCTCTCTTCACACGAGCCACTCAAGATGACAGTCATCAATCAAGGACTTCAAACGCTGACTGATGAAATCATTATCCCACACTCAGGCTGGAGAAGAAGAGACTCAACCGACTCTTCCAAGCTGCAGAGCGCTGCGTGGACTACCGTCTTTAAGAACACCTCTGGATGCCTGAGGTAACTATCACCATGGTTATCGATAAGAATATGACAATATTATCAGATATTATCAACTGAAAAACATTCTGTTTCTGCAGGAACGTGAGTTCAGATGGGGCAGAGGCTCGACAGAGATTGAGGGAGTGTGATGGGTTGGTGGCCGCACTCCTTCATGCCTTGCAGTCTGCGGTCATTAACAAAGACACTGATAATAAGGTTGCCCAACTTAATAGATAACTGCAGAGATGTAGTTTCTATTTTTAATTATTTTGTTTCCATAAAGTAATATGTTTAAAGAATTAATTGAAGAAAATTTTGTTTGGAAACATCAGAATCAGGTAGTTGACGCATCAAGCCATCCACTGTCATCAAGTGTGAATAGAATTGTCCAAAGTTTGCGATATTTCTGCAGAATCTCATATTTGATGAGAAACATGATAATGAGAAAGTGATTTAATCAGCCAGATGAAACTTTCTGCACATCTTTAATTCAACTTTTCTCATTGCTTTCAAACTAAGTCTGTGGAAAATTGCGTCTGCATCCTTCGAAACCTGTCCTACCATGTTCACAAAGAGATACCGGGGGCTGAGCGGTATCAGGAGCCCCATACTGGTAACCTGATGAGATCAGTGGGGCACCCAAAGAAGAAGAATGAACCTGAGTGTTTTACTGGGAAAAGACCCAAAGGTTGGTGGACTTATTTTTATAAAGTTTAATGTTACTAAAAGAAGGATTATTTGTTTGTTGTTGCAGAATGGGGATATGTTTGACTTATTTTCTATTCTTGCAAATTATTGGAAATATCTGAAATAAAAATATTCAGCTGGTTTAATTCAGCCTAATCCTGATAAATGAAAATAAATAAAACAACCAGCAAGAGAAAAAGAAAAGGTCTTCTTGTATTGTATTATTAAACGACTCAAACAAGGTGTTTGTTTCTATTTAAGTTGCTGCAACTGTATCCATGAAATGTTAAGAAGGTTTCAATAACGCAGGAAGCTGTGTTTTTTCAATCAGTTATGTTCACCTGTCACACATAAACAGCAGCAAAAATATGTGAATTAAAGCGGCTTTATTTGGAAACGCTGTATCAGTAATGGTGTAAGTACGCATTTGCTAGTGTGCAATGCAGCACCGAAACATTAAATGCAGCTGTCTTGTGATGTCCTAGGCTGGAAAAAATTTTTGTTAGGTGCTTTGTCTCAGCTTGGGACACTGCAGGCGAGGGTTGAGCAGTAGCCAGGCCCCTGAAATATGTCTGCACAAATATGTCTGCACACCTTCGGTGACATCACAGGTGACTAGAGGAGGACTAGTTCCTAGTAAATCGTATTAGTCATCGTTTAAGAATATTGAAATTTGGCTGCACAATAAATTCTGCCTCTGTGCAAGTCCAACTACTGGTGTTATATAAGGCTATTAACCTGATGCTAATCTGAAGCTATGCAGCAGTACTAATCTAGTTATATGGGAGCACAAGATTAGTTTTAAGATAATGTGGGGAAACTGTCATATTTAGTTTTCGGTAAGTGTACGTGGCGACCACACATCAACTCTGTTAATTAACAATTTCACATCGGTGCTGAAAATAAACTGTAAAGATTCTCAGAGTAACTCAGTATCTATGCTACGCAGCACTGACTAAGCTAGAGCTAAATGGCCCAGTTTAGTAGAAAAAGGACGCTAGACTTGATTTTATAAAAAGCAATGGCATGAAAATAGGACACAAATAGATTGTAACCAGACTTTTTATTACAAGAAGTTACAAGAATAAAGTCAAAGGGAGATTTCTGACCGAGTTTTTCTGTCCTAATGTCAACAGCTAAGCTAACATGCAGCTAGCCACAAGACATTTGTAACATTACATCAGTAATAAGTATTTTATATTGATTTTTGTTTTTTTTATCAGAATCAATCGAAACTACGTCAGATTCTCAAGCATCGAAGTGAAAGCTGCTTATAAGTGCCACATCTTTTGAAATAAGATTTACTGTTCACAAAAGAATATAGTAGAATAGACGAGCCAAAAAATTACACAGGTCATTGTGCTGTAGCAAAATTATTTAATTATGTAAAAATCGGGAATCAAATCGTAAACCTAAAATCAAAAATCAAATCGAGTATTTGAAGAATTGTGACACCCCTAGTAATTAGAGCAGGTTAAGTTTCTAATTGTGAGAGAGAGTTAGAGTATTAGTGTGTTAGTAAGACGATTGGACACACCATCCCATTGTAAGTCTAGTTCTGACATTGGCTGCAGGGACTTCATGAATATGCATGATTAATGTCAGTGTATTGTTGATGCAGGACAGAGTTTCAGGTTAATATAAAATAATATAATGATAAATAATATAACAATACGGTTTTAACAGTACAGGAATGTGTTGAGGTATGAGTCTAGTTGAATGCATACAGAGTTCAGAAGTGATTAAAGCTGCATCATCTGGGTGTGTTTAGTTCCAGAAAGGCAGTTTTATGCAATTTCACTTGGACTAACTTGTCAACATGTATTTTAGAAGTTTGGTTTTGGTTGTCGATCTAGAAATTCCTGTTTTTGTTGTGTGTTTCAGATTTCTCTCTTGCCCGGTGTTAAAAAATTTGCTATATAAAAAAAATTCCCATGTGTTTTTTTTAAAGTTGTGGAGTTGTAACTTTCATCATTTTATGTTGTTTCACTGGAGAAATACCTTTACAATAAAAAAGTTGATCAAATAAAACCACTTTGCATCTCAAATCTACACTCTATAGTTGACTTACATACAGAAGCAGCTAAAAAAAACATTCTGTTTGGAAGTTTTTATTTTATGTTGGGATGCATTCCAGATTTACATTTCATATTTTTTTTTTCTTTTTTATTCTTTTATACCTCTGAGAACTTGGCTATTACTCACATGGAGGAGCTGATGATAGATTTTTGTCTGCTGGAAAAATGCCCATTTCCAACAAAGAAAAAGCATCCTCCTATTTTAATGTGCCTGCTATGACTTTTACAACATGCAACTGAACTAACAATCAGAGGTTTTTTTTAAAAAAAAAAAAACACTTGAAACTGGTCTCTGATGTTTTATTAATTCATAAAAATATGTTACCATATAAATTATAGCTGACATACAGTGATTAATATACTGCAGCAGTTTGTGCAGGATTTCATGACTTCGTGGAGAACATTAGTTATACTAAATATTGATTTCATGTTTTATTACTTTAAAAAAGCTGCAAATAAAAGCAAACATTGTCCAGATATTATCAATTGCTAACACTGTTGCCACACGGAGGAGCTGTGTGTTTGCTGCTGCTGTGTGCCCCTGCAGCATAATCTAATCTCTGACATTGTTCTTTCTTCTTTTCCCTTCAAATCTTGTCCATCAGAAGAGTGGTTTAGTCAAGGTCAGTCTGCTTGGTTCTCCTTAACAGATTTGGTACAGCAGTAAATGTGATGCCATTATCTATTTACGTGATGAAAACTGGTGTTTGTGTACATGTGTGCATCTGTGATATACAGGTTGGAAAAATGGATTAATGGACAGAAAGTACAGTACATTGGATTTGCCAAAACGTTCAGAACTAATGAAAGGTATATTTTTAAACAATAGTAACATTAGCCTCACACAACGATTTGACACAATATACTGCAGCATGCAAATAAATAGGTTTCATATGCCATCGCTAATAAAAGAAATATAAACATATTTCATTTTAGGTAGTTTCCATGATGTATCATTTTCATAGAGTAACATTTTGAAGCACAGTACCTGCCCTCTGTTATGTTATTTGCTGCATAAGCATGACATTGGCATGGCCTGGAAGAAAAGTCATTTAAATGCAGTGCCACACATCAGCAAAGGCACCACTTCTAGAGACTTTCATTACAAAAACAAAGTAACCCATCAGCTGGAAGACTGATAACATTTACCTGGCAGCCTCCAAAGGACAATGACAATATTGGACTGGTACTGGCACTTCCACTGCATGCCCCATGCACTCATTATGTCTTCATTTAGTAATGGTATGCTTTCTTTACATTAAAATGCAGCCTTCAAGTTTTTTATTTAGCTGTATCTATGCAGTAGGAATTAAGATAATGAGGAAAAAGTAAATAGTCGCATGGGAGGCATGAATACTGTAGATCAGAGATCAGAGCTAAGTTAATGCCTCCCACACTGCAGCCATGAATGCAAATCAGAATGACAATCATGTTATGGTTCAGGGTCAGCTTTATGGTACTTGTCAGCCACCCGGCAGCCGCCACTGGCTCAGTGAAAGGGAAAAATATATGCAGTGTACACACACACACACACACACACACACACACACACACACACACACACACACACACACACACACACACACACAC
>JBAMHX010000021.1:12182934-12202030 GCA_037177515.1 Pseudomugil tenellus
TTTAAAGACTAATGATTTTGCTAACGCTGCTAATGTGGAGTGGCTCTATTAGCCTTAGCTAATGCTATTCTAAAAAGCATGAGTCCATCTATTAGCTTCATCAACTAGTAACTTATTTATTGACTTACCGTGATTTTGCTGCAAATAAACGTTGTTCCGGAATACAGGTGGTGAAATGTCTATAGCTTTAACTTTATAATTACAGATTAATTATCTTAGGTGAGCTACCTTGGGTTTGGGTTATCTGATGTTAGTCTATAAAGGCGCGTTTGAGTATCAGAGCTTCATTTGGATCCAATCGTTTTCTGTTCCTCTCATCTTCAGACTCCACATTGGCAAAGGTGTACAGCTGGAGTGCAAGGGTGAAGGAGACGTGTGGGTTCGCTGTTTGAGCGATCATGCAGTGTTTGTGCAGAGCTATTATCTGGACCGAGAGGCTGGACGTGCCCCAGGCGACGCAGTGCATAAAATCTACCCCAGTGCTTACATCAAGGTGAGATCGCGTAACACAGAAAACATAGTTTTGGAAAAGTTTCAAAAGTGGATAAATGTCTTTCCTGCTAAACCATCAGAACATTAATGACCAATAATTTATTTTTATTCTCTAATTGGACAGCTCTGTTCTCTTGTCTCTTGCCAGGTGTTTGACTTGCGCCAGTGCCACAGGCAGATGCAGCAGCAGGCCGCGACGGCTCAGGCAGCAGCTGCAGCGCAGGCGGCGGCGGTCGCCGGGAACATTCCGGGGCCGGGCTCCGTGGGAGGCATCGCCCCCGCCATCAGTGAGTGCTCTTACGGCTGCACTTAATCTTGAACAAATGTATTACTATGATTGCTTCTCATAATCAGACTCTGTCGGGGGTTTGAGTCTCGTCTGGCATCAGGGAATTTCTAATGGCAGTTTTTTGCAAAAGCACCAGCAGGAAAAAGCAACTATAAATCATAAAAGTCAATCATAAAAGAGTTAAGACAAGCTGTTCATGTCCAAATGAAATGAGAATGTTTTAGGCTTTTAAAGTGGGATTTCATCTAAATGCAGTCCTTACCTTTCAGGGTTTTAGGTATTTAAAGTTAGCTTTGTTTTAGAAAAAGCTTTTTTGGGCCAGTTAAGTAATTAAGAAATGTTTTTTATCGCTGTTTTGAGATCTGTTCAAACAGATTAAATGATGAAGCCATTATCCTGCAGGTTTTATATTTGTGCTCACACAAACCAGTCTGGTAGCAACAGCTAAGTTAGCATGGTTAACTTTACAACTAGGGATGCACAATTCTGGGTAATTTTTTTTTGCCAAGAATTGAGATCATGATTCGGTCACGATTTTTTTCCAATATAAATATTTATTGCACAAATCACCGGCACATGATCTTCGCAACAGCTGACATTGTATATACAAATAATAACACTTTTCTTTTACCTACATAACCTTTAAATAATTTCGCGCTGTTCATTTGTTGAGAGAAAGAGACAGTGCTTGTTTTTATGCAGAGGATGTCCCTGATCAAAATACGATAAGTCGTGGTCATTTTTTCTTTTTTAAAAAAAAAAAATTCTTGTCATTTGGAAATGAGGTTGCGTACAAGTGTGAATTGAGATAGCCTTACTGGAAACACGTTTTCTCAGATTTAGTTTTTAGCTAGTCGCGTCACATCAGTTTTTTTTTTTTTTTTTTTAAACATCTGTGCTTATAAATTCCCCGTGCAGGTTTGTCTGCTGCTGCAGGCATTGGTGTTGACGACCTGCGCAGGCTCTGCATCCTGCGCATGAGCTTCGTGAAGGGCTGGGGACCGGACTACCCGCGCCAAAGCATCAAAGAGACGCCCTGCTGGATAGAGATCCATTTGCACCGAGCTCTCCAACTCCTGGATGAAGTTCTGCACACCATGCCCATAGCGGATCCTCAACCTCTCGACTGAGTTTATGGACAAGAACTGTACACAATACACACAAGGACAAAAAAAAAAGCGACATCCATTTGTACTTTTAGCAGCCCGCTCCACCTGTTTCCTGGAGAGATGAAGGACTTCCACCATCACACGGATGCTGTGCAGCTGTAGGAGTAAAAAAACGAGGACATAAAGACCGGCAGTGTACTCCAAACACACCTCCTTGTCTCAGTTGCGGCGTTGTGGGCAGCTGCTACTGTAACAAGCTCATTTCCAGGTCTGTAGATTGCGTGATGTCCGAGAAACAGCTTGAGGATTGTGTGTCACACTGGGAGGAGTCGCAGCGTACTGTAAACACACAAACCGAGAGAAATGACATGGAAAGCCAGCGTTCTGCTATTCTTTTACTGGAACCACACAATGAGACTGGGAAGGCTGGTGATTTCCAGATGCGGCCACATTGAGGTTAAACAATGATTTTGGTTTTGTGAGACATAAATGTATCCACAGATTTTTGTCAAATGGGATCATACAGTTTTTCAGTGGACTTTTTTCACACTTCAGAGATGTGAACTGTGCTCCGATCAGCTGGTGTTTATAAAGAACGTTTTACGGTTATTCTGTCTGTACAACCTAAATGTTTTCTGCTGGAGTATGCTGTCGATCCAGGTCTTCATTTGCTGCCTTTTTTTTAAAGTAAAAATCTTCCTACAATTGGAGTTCTTTCCTCACAAATCAGGACATTTGTGGTCCGTTGTACCTCGTGTGGTTGTCATCTTAACATTTCCCGTAATGACTCCTTTTGAATCTGTTTCGCAAGACATTTTATCACCAGTCAAACCTGTTGCTACATCGTTTTGTTTAAAAAAATCCCAAAAACATTTACATTATCATTTTTTGTACTAGATATCTGTTAGCACTTTATTTGTTTTCATAGTCTCATTTGTGAATATTTATCATGTTTATATCTCAGCATTGACAATTTTTAGTCTCTAATAATCTGTTCGTATAGATGAAAACGTGTGGCCCAAACTCTGTTTACCGCATCCATCGTTCAGCTGCAGCAGGTGTGAAAAGAGCATTGAAACGTTTAATGGTTTGGCTGTTGCGTCACTTTAAAATGGCACACACCCATTTTAATTTGTGGCTAATTTGAATGACGCAAAGTAACTTAATGAACAGAGTAAATGAATGAGCGGTGAGGAAGTGAAAGCCATAATAATGCCAAATATACCTAATGAAATGTTGAAAGGTTATCAGACTGTAGTCATTTCAGTGTAATGTTGCTCCAAAAAGCTTAGTCTGAATTATCTGGATGATTTTTGTTTAGCATTATTGATCAAACTATACTTTAGTATAAAGCCGTTTTTACTTAAAGTTGCAGCAGTACTTAATTCTGGTCACAATCAGAAGATTCGGAGCAGGAAAAAAAAGCTGTACAATTTTTCAGGAAGTTAAATTTCATGCCCGTCTTAATCTTGACATATCGTACAATCAGAATACACAAGACTTTGAATGATATTTGTGTTTATATCTGTATGAATAAAATTTAATGGACTGATGGTGAGTCATGGACATGGTGTGCAAATCAAACCTGTGAGAAAGGAAACTGGCTTTTGACCAAGAAAACGTTTATTACTGCAAAGACAAGTCACAAATTTTAAGAAAACGACACTAAGAAGCTAGCCTGAGCCGAGATCTGAAATATTCAGAAAACAAAACTACATGTGTCCTCGAGAGTTTCTAAAATCATTACGACACACTAAATGATGTCTTTGTAAATATAAAAGTCCCCAGATCATCCTTGTTTTTTTTTCCTTTTATGTAAAATACACAATACAAATCACCCTACACACATTGGTTTGCCTGCCAATTAAAGAATATACATTGTATGAAGCAAATTTAACGGCACACAAAAAAGTCACTTGAAATCTTTATATATTATATCAGGTACTATACATTATCCAAAAAGAGGGGGAAAAAAAAAAAATCACAAAAGCACTTAAATCAAAATGTTCACTAAGAGAACAAAACAGTTTTTTAGGACACAAATAAATATACCTTTTGACTTTTTTGTATATACACGTTTTGTCAAAGGTGAACTGAAACGAAAGCCTTCCCCAGATGTCACAGCCAAATGCTTGTGCTTGCATTAGAGCGTGCTACAGATGGCCACCACTCACTAGACTCAAATGGCACTTACAAAATCTCAAACAGGTCACAGCATTCAGAAAATATCATTTGACAAAAGAAATCACAATCATGAGAAAACAACTTAGTGTTTTACTTACAGTAACTCTTCTGGTACATTTACCAGTTCTGTACATTTAAAAGTAGTTTGTCGGTACTCGTCCATGCGTTACTAGTTAAGTGAGCGAGACTGTTCGTAACACAACCGATTACTCGTCAGTCCAGTCTGAGGGCAAGTCTGAGTACTTCCTCAGCACTAGCGTCTTTTCAGCAACAGGACGTCTTCTTTATAGCCTCTATCTGTAGCCCGCCAGAGACCCAATAGTCCCCCCGACCATCTGCTGTGGTCAGGGTAAAATTAAAGGCACAGGAGTTTGCTATGGGTCAGTGAAGCTGCCGTGTCATCCAGGTGAAGAGGCGGTTCTAGCTTATCTCTAAGTTTTACGGGCTCTTTCGAAAAACAAAGCAAAAAAAAGTCATAAAAATAAAAAGACCCCTCCTAATTCTCAATTTGAAAGACAAAGGAATTAAGCACAACAGTGTTGGCAGCATTACCATCAGTCAGTTAACCAGGAAAGCTTTAAGACACAGAGCTTTTTTCACTGTCTGGCACTGTCTGGTCAAAAGCAAATAAAAGGTTAACAAAACGAACAAAAAAAAAACAATTTCAAGCAGCACGTAATGTGTGCAAGACCAGAAAGCACTTACAATCCAAACAGCACGATGAAGTTTCAGAGAAAACAACACCTTTTTAAGCCATTTTCACTTCAGGCACAAAAAATACAAAGTCAACTACGTGTAGTGAATATATGACACATTTAAATAAAATTGGGAAAAAACAAAATTTAGAAGAATGGTAAACATGGCAAAGAAAAAATGCATCATGCAAAACTTTCATACATAAATGTAAAACCAAGACTGACTGTTTTAACCTTTCGAGACAGAATCCCAGCACTTCCTATAAAAAGATTAAGTCCTGTAAAGTGAGCATGTTGGAAGGGGACGCTTCAGTTCATGGATACGTGTAGGGATCCAGTGTAAATAAGAGACATGATGTAGTAGAGCTTACATTTTTAATCACATTGCCGCTATTTTGTGATTATGTGAAGAGCAATTTGTCAGTTTAAATACCAAGAACCAAGCGGCAATCTCAAGTTTATTTTAAAAAAAAAAGTTTCAGTAATTTTCAGCTACTTGCTGTGTAGTTCAGTGTAATTTCATGTGCATTTCTTAAAATGTCCTTATTCATCACAAGGACTGGATGAGATGTGAGTGCACTCAGTAGATCTGTTCAGACATTTCAAGCCATCAGGATAAGGGTGTGTTAGAAGATGTGTACCACAAGCGTAACTAGTGAAGAATAACGTCAGCATCCCTGAAATCAACTTTCAGTTTGAACCAGTAGCCTAAATGGCTAAATTTACGCATCAATATCCTTATTTGCTGTTAAGTATGATCTTTAAACAACTAAAGTGTAAAAAAAAAAAAAAAAATCCTGTGCACTGTCTTTATCTAAAAGAATTTTTAACTCTTAAGGGCTGCAATTACAGGAAAAAACTTTTTCTTTCAACATACATAAAGAAAAAAACCTCTGTACAATAAATCTGATTTTTGCAGCGGTATAATCCACAGAACCCTTTATAACATTCACATAAAACAAAATACAATAAATAACAATAAATAAACATTTCTGTGGGAAAAAAGGGATAACTGAAATAAGCATAAAAAACAAGCTAAAATAATTTTAGTAACAAAATGTTCCCATTTAGAGGATTAATCTCAGCACTCCTCACAACACAGAAGGCTAGAACAGTTCAAGTATAGATGCAATCTAAGGAATCACAAGTTAGTCCCCATGCCTTTCCCATTT
Source organism: Pseudomugil tenellus (assembly GCA_037177515.1). NCBI lineage: Eukaryota > Metazoa > Chordata > Actinopteri > Atheriniformes > Pseudomugilidae > Pseudomugil > Pseudomugil tenellus. The sequence continues at coordinate 12,188,876 of JBAMHX010000021.1, forward strand.
CATAGTCTATGAACTAATTACAGATGAGCTACCAATGGAAACATTCACATAACAATCAGATCAAGCACATAAAAAGCAACAAATATAAGTAGTGTATTATGTTATATACTATACATATAGATCTTATATATATATATATATATCTTTATATCTCTTTGAATATCAGAAAATATCTACTTTTGGTCCACTGTACAAAGATGATCTTCAAACGCAGAACAAAGGATGAAGCATTTAATGGGCTAAAAAACAGAAATGAGGATGTGTCAGAGGTGAGAGAAAAGCAATGCAGATTTCCTCTTCGCGTTGAGATTTGTGCAGTACAGTGGTGTGTGTGCAATAAGGTTTGGTGACTGTGCTGCACGCATCAAAGGGCTGGCACCACTGGTTTGAGGTAGGGTGACTGATGGATGTGTTCCAACACACACATACACACACACACACAAGCACACAAACACACTTAGCGTACGAGCACATGCACATAAAAGCACAGCACAGATCTACGCGTCTATTATCCTGCACGTATACACACTTCATCCAATGACAAAAAGGCTAACGCAAGAATAGGCCTCGAGAGGGCAGAGTGAGGGCAGGAGCAAGGCTAAAGACCACGACTCGGGTAAGTTACACGTTTAGAAGAGCTGATCCAGAGAGAAACAACAGGTGTGTCTGTGCCTGCATCCCCCAGGTCTCAAAACCGATGAGCCAGCCCAAATCCAGCCAAGAGTCACCAGAAAGCCAAATCTGTGGCTGGGACAACGCAGAGGGGGGGCATGGGCTCTCTACAGCACACAGTCAGGACTACATGGACAGCTGCATTTAAGGATAAGGCACTATGATAAAGCCGAGGTACAATAAATCCCTGACATTCCTCCTGCTCTGCAACATGGCACTGTGGGACAGGAAACAGCTTTTGGGTGGCCCTGATGGCTCACTATTAGAGTCCTCTTGTTGGTTTTATTTTTGGTCCACTGCGAAGAAATTTAATTCAAACTGAAAATGCAAAACCAGGAGAACATGTCCAGTAAGTTTAGGAGATTACAGCTGGTCACATAAACTATAGAGCATCTAAAATGAGTAAAAGGCAAGTGTTATGCACAGGGTGCATAGAAAAGCTAGCATATAGGGGAAGTGTTTCCCCCTCCTTTCTTTTAAAAACAGCCTTTTTCTTCAACTCATCTCTATGTACAGGAACAGCAGCACAGATGTTTCTTACAGCGGTTCTTTTTCTGTGGCTAAAAACAGTAAGTAGCGACTGGCTACCATGTAATTGTCTAATAGAGCTGTGTTACTTAAATGTCATAAACAGAAGGGCTTCCGTTCTTTTTTTACCTACATGCAACACTCAAAGACATTGTGTTCAATCATAAATATCAGCAGTTGTAATGCAATTCTGAGAGAAATTAAACTAAAAGTGGGAAGGACAACTAGAAAACTAAAAACAATAGCACCATGATTGAGCAATACCAACTGAAAGGTACAGCAAATCTATGTACAATGGATGAAGATTTAGTCTATGCATTTGCTCTACTGGGACTGGTGACGTGGATTTGAGCTCTGAGACATCAGTAGTTTGAAGGAGATTGTGTTCCCATTCAGGATAAAACCTATCTGCGTATACAGACAGAGGTGGTAAGTCATGCCTGAACAGGAAACATGCAAGGGGTCAAATTAGTCCTTTTTCTCCAGGTCCCCTCCACCAGCTGCCACTGAGTTTAAGCACAGACTTAAAGAGGATGACTGGACATCCAGAATCTAGAAAACAGTCAGACAATAGACAGCACATCTTGGCAAGAATATCATCCCTCCGCTGACCAGGCTGGGTCGGGAGAGGAGAGCACGTCCACACAAGTGCAAACAGAGACGATGCATGAAGAAAAGACGGCGACATCTAGACTTAGAGAGACAGATATGAAGAGCGAGACAGCGAACCTAAGCCAGACAAAGTCAGCTCCGTCCCCGGACCTTCAAACGGAGGCGTATGTGTTGCCTGTGGTGCTGCAGTGGCGGATGGTGGGAGTATTAGCAGAGGGGGTTAGGATGTGCTCGGTGTGGTCCTGTGGGGGCTGTGGCAGCGAGTGGAGGACACCTGGCTGCACAACTCCCACCACAGGGTGGGATCCATCCTCCAGTGCTCCCACTTGGATCACCTGGATTACATCATGCTCGGACTTCTCCCGCTTCGCGAGAGGTTCTCCGGACTCCTCCGTATCCTCGTCTAAGTCGCTGTCCATCCCGCTTGTTTCGTCTAAACAGGAGGGAGTAGAGAAAATAAGTCCAACAACGTAAGCTACCTGTTGTCATCTTAAGTATCCTTTTCTACTTTTGTTTCTTCTCCTCTTAATGTCCCTCATCAGGCAGCTTGAGGTCATGTTGCTGTTCCTATTTGGAAACAACTGAACTCAGCTTGTGCTGCAGAAGGTCCAAGATGGCTGTGGCAGGAACCAGGACAACTAAAGAGTAAATCAGGTTTCTCAGTGCTTTCATTATAAGCCACATGTGAAAACACTACTATAAAACAAATATGTAACATTAATTGCTTCTGACTGAATGGAGCTGGAATATACTTATTCTATTTATTGTGTTTGTAGTCAGAGCTGACTCAGTGCTGAGGAGACGGTGCTTTACACGCTTTAACGGATTTCATGTTGCTAATCCTTATGCGGTAAGGAGGACATCTGTAGAAAAGAATCTTTTAGCTCTTTAAATAAAAGAAATACTGAGAGATTGTGTTGAAAAGAAATGTTAAAACGTAGCAACATTCAGAAGAAACATTTTTAAAGCATCATCTACTCACAATTTTGTTTTCCCATTTATTTTAAGTCTAGACCTTCATAAGATTACATACCCTATTTTTAACCTTCTTCCATATTTAAGTGCATTTCTCTTAGTTTATTATAGCCTTCTAATATTTTCTAATTTGACCCTGCTTATGTATTTGATACTTATAATATCCGTTTAGAGAAGCTTTTCTGAAGCTATTCAGCTCCTCTGTATTAAATCTCGAAGAGGCGAATGAGAAGTTTTGCTTTTTTAACAGCCTTTTAATGCATGTTCACTTTATGCTGCTTTCTGTTTGCATAATGATAAAAAATATTAGAACTGGCTTACCTTTCTCAATGTTAGTAAGGGATAAGGTGTTCAGGCTGTCAAACTGAAAGAAAAAAGAGCCAAATGTCATAAATAAAAGAGACGTCATACATTTCCTGGCCAAAAAAAACACCACCTGGCTTTAGACAAATAGGAATGAGCCTCCTGCTGGATAATTATTACATGGGTGGTTATCTTTCAGCTGATAAGTTATTTAATCTTAGCTGATGTAATGAATGACTTCTCATTTCTTTAACAAGTGTGGAAAGACACTACCACGGTCCTGAAAAAGATGTTAGTATGTTTCACAAGCGTCAAATCATGAGCGTGCATTGAACAGAGAAAACGTCTACAGTGATGTGGAAACTAGTAAAACTGGGTTAAGGACTGTCTAATGTATTATTTAAAAGGGGAAGGACAGTGAGGAACCATTTCTTCCAGTTAGAAATGTGGTCCGAACACACTGAATGAGCAGGCTATTCTATATAGTTTTTTCTGCCCTGATGGCACAGTCATATGCCAAGATGACAATACCAGGATTCATCACATTTCTGAGTGGTTCAGGGAGCATGCGACATCATTTTCACACACCAGAGTTCAGACCTCAACCCCATTGAGAATCTATGGAATGTGCTTGAGAGGGTTTGTGCTGTGGTGGGACTCTCCCAGCATCAGTACATGATGTTGGGATGAATGAATGCAACACTGGATGGAAGCAAATCTTGTGACATTGCAGGTGTTTAATGAAACAATGCCAGAGTGAATGCATGCTGAAATCAAAGCTAAAATCGGTCCGTCTAAATATTACATTGCCCGACCTTTGTTTTTGTCGTGGAGTCTTTTTTTTTTTTTTTTACGCCAGGCAGCGTTTGCTTTGTACTGTTTAATCATACTGATGTATACACAGACACAAAGGACATTTGGCATTGACAGTAATAAAAAACTCAATACAATAACATAAAAAATAAATCTTTCATTTAGTGATGGAAACCAGAAAAAAAAGCAGAAATTGCCTTTTTTACCTCGCCCATGACTCCAATGGGTGTTTCTCCTGTAGCTTGAGCCACTCGATGTTCCACCAGGTAAAACATGTACTCATCGTAGAGAAGGCGAATCAGGTGGAAGGAACCAAAGCTGGCAGCACTGCGCAAGGTCAGGTCCCTTATCACCATAGAACTGCAAAGACGTGAAAAAACATTGTAAACTTTTCGGAAGCTCTTCCTCACAACATTTTGCATGATATTTGTTTCAGACCTGTAAAAGGACCACTTCAGCAGGAACTGTCGGGCTGCCCTGGGGAAGCTGGGTCTGTGCTCGTAAGGCTTGAGCACTTGAGTGACCACGTTGTCCAGCCAGGCTGCCCACTGCTCCAAAGAGCTTTGTTGCTGCAGCGTGGCCTTAAAGTCCTGCTCCAAGTGCTGAACCACTCCCTCCTCACACTGGCACACCCATGATGCCTGCTCCTATACAGCCCCGTGAGGAAACAACAGCAGGTTCATACTTTAAAAGTTCATGCTAGTAAATACAAAACACTCCCAAAACTAAAATCTAAGTAAGATTAAACATCTTAAATCAAGGACAAATACACTTATTTTTTTAAAGTAAGATAATTATTCTTACTTAATAGGTTTTTTCAAGATTTTTCTTAACTTGTTTTAGGAATTATTGACAAATTTAATGTTCCTTGAAATAAGATAAATGATCTGTCAACAGAACAAGAAAATTGATCTTATTTCAAGGAAAATGAACCTATTTTTTGTTTTTTTTAAATTGTTTTTAAAGCCAGTTTTTGTAGTCTACTGCTTAGACGTGACTGTTTAAAAAAAAACAAAACACAGTGTATAAAAAAAGTCAGCATTAAAAACCTGTTCTGACCTGTACATTGGCAAAATCAACACGGTTGAGATCAGTCAGCATCTGGTTGATCTGTGATGTGTTTTGCAACACAGCGCGTGCCGCCTGAGCCAAATGGTTCAGAGATGTATATCTGCGCAACGTCTGCGCAAAGGCACTAACAGCGGCAATCTGTTAGAAGACACACAGTCCAGGAGTTAAAGACCTTTCTCTAAACAGTTAAAACATCCCTCTCCTGTACCAGTTCCATGTATAAAAATACTGCAGCAGCGCACCTTAGTCTGGATCATTCTCTGTGGAATGGCATTCATGGCATTATTGAGCCAACCTTCCAGGCTTTTGGCAAAGTTGCGAATGGCTTGAGTCAAGGCACCTGGAAAACAGGAAGATTAAACCAACAATGAGTCCTACGACACTGCAAACATTAACAGATCAAGTAAAGATGACACATGACTGTGGCTCACTGGGAATGGGTCTCAGGACATCAGGAATAAGAATCTCCACAAGGGCCTGGTACATTAAATGGTCACAGGTGCTCATCCACTTCAGCACTGCCTCATTTCTACACAGCACCAAAAGCTGTGCTCGGGGGAGCCGTACTTCAATCTCACTTATGCTGCTTCAGATGAAGAAAAACACACGTAGAAATGAGTCAAATACTGTTATTATAAGTTAAATATAAGCTTCTACAATAATAAACTCCACCTCACCTGTTCTCTGTTACAGTGGAACCCTCGACAGTGTCGGGGGGAGAATAACGCCAGAATGTCTGCCACAGCTTCTCAATTAGACTGAACTGGAGGTTGACAACCACATCCAGGATAGCCTGAAACACATCCAGAGGATGAACAAAAGGGGTGATATTATATAGCAATTTTCTCCACTGAACAGAAAATAATCTTTGAAACTTAAACTGGGAATATTAATTTATGAAATTGGAAACAAAAGGTCTTTCCAGGGTTTCCACAATCTCAATCTGGCCCAAATTTTTATTAATATTTTAAAATGATTTGTTAAAACTTCAGCATTTAAAGATCTACAGAGTTCGGCAAAAGAATAAAATATTAATATAATAAGATGAGCCAACAAAAAAAAAAGAGGGATCAGATCCCAGTTTCCAGAGTGTGTGCTGATGTGACCTTGTGTGTTTTACCTCACAGTGCTCTCTGTAAAGGGACTGGAGAGCTTTTACATCATCTGGGCTTATGTTCTCTGTGTTGTTTGGTCCCAGGTCCAGCTCTACAAAGTCAGGGAGTGCCCGTGATGCATCTATTTAAAATAAAGACAAACATTTTTTTATTATGGTGGTTTTTGATCTTCATTAGATTTAAATACATTTGGATAAAATGCCAAAAATACTGACCAAGGAACTGCTGGTGGTGCTGACTCTGTGCAATGACTGTTTGCTCTGCTGCACCGGGGTTGTGCTGGCCTCCAGCTGAATAATTCTCCCCAGAGCCACCGTCAAACTTCTGCACTGGCTTGAACCTAAAATCATGAAGTGAACTTTAACATCTCAGAAATAAAAAAAGACTTGTCTTACAACATGGGCCGCATGCCAGAATGGATGGATGTTACCTTTGTTTCTGCTGCACAGGCTGCTGTCTGAGCGCCATGTACTGCATGTCTTCTTGAAGTCGATTGAGTGGGGAATCTGGTTTCACACGTATACCATAATAATGATATTTGGAATTCCCTCTGCAAAATACGAACAAAAGGTTCATTTCAGTAAGGAAAGGGGACAAAGCAATTAGATGAAAACCTAAAATCTCCAAGTTAAACATAAAAAAACCCAACCTTGTCCCAAGCCGCCTTGTACGTAATCCCATGAAGATGGAGCGAATGAGTTTTCCAAATGAAGCTGCATTAACAGGGTCCAGTTTCTGCTCCTGGCAGTGGCGCAGGTAATGATTGTAGAGGGTGGATCGTGGTAGGCTTACTCCCTCTGCTGTCTCGTAATTGTCAAGCAGCCACTGGAGCTACAACAAGTAACAAATGCTTTTTTATAACTCAATCATATTTACAAAATGGTCATGAGACCTTAAATCCTCAGTGAGTTAACTTTATGCAGCTGCATGACAGCATAGCACAAGCTTCTATGGCAACCAGCGATTTTAAAGCAACAATAATTAAACGCAGCCACCTACGACAGCAAACACCCTACAAAACTCAAATGTACAGAAATGTGAAATAAGCAGAACAGCAAGAGGAAGATTTGCGAAAGTCGAGGTTAAGCGAGGGCAAGCATTTAGAAAAGCAACTTACATGGCTGTTGAGCAGCGAGCTTCTCTGACTGGATAAACCCTCAGATTTTTGGAGCGTCTCAATCGCCATTTCAATCTGATAAACCACGAAGCACAAGACAACAAAATGTAAGAGGAGGAAATCAAAATCAAAGCAGGGGGAAAAAAAAAGAGGGTAGATTTGAACACATTAAATCGCCACAAGCAAACATAAAGAAAGAAAGTCTGGAAAAGACCCCACAGCAAGCACGACTAATATCAAGCAGAGCAGGACTATATTTCCTTTTAGGAGAGCCTTGGATCGCTATGAAACACACACAGGACAACTATAAACTGAGATTGCTTAAAGTTGGCATACACATAACCTTTCAGGTTCTCTCGCACAGATCCACCTTGAGAACTACTGTTTACAGCAGAGAAGCCTGACCCCACAACAAGTGGCTCAACCAGTTCAGTCGACACCGCACTACCCGCTTTTGATCATTTCAACTAGGGCTGCACAATTAATCGTTAAAAAATCGTGATCTCAATTCACACTTTTGTGCAATCTCATTTCCAAATGAAAATGATTTGTTTAAAAAAGAAAAAAGACCATGGTTCTACTGCATTTTGATCAGGAACATCATCTGCATAAAACAAGCGCTGCCTTTTTCTCATAACAAATGAACAGCAGAAAATTATTGAAAGGTTGTGTAGGTAAAAGAAGAGAAAAGTGACATTTATTGTTTTTATATTTAGTGTCAGCTGATGTGCTGTATATTGGGGAAAAAAATTGTGAGAGAATCATGATCTCAATTCTTGGCAAAAAAATCGTGATTCTCATTCTACCCAGAATTGTGCAGCCCTAATTTCAATCCTTGATGTGATTGGGGTCACTATAGCAAGGGAGCTCGCAAGTCATGGGACAACAACACCGTCCAGCTCACTTTGGAGTTTTCAGTCGGCTAACAACCATAGGAAGGTTTTCACTTCCTGGTTGGACCACGGTGGGGGTGGAAAACCCATTCACCGGATGTCCACAGTGGCAGCTGGGTTCTAAAGATGGTGAGTCGGGAGTCACTGTCATGACTCATCCTGTGATGTCCAATTCTGGCCATTAGTGGCCTACAAACTGTATATGGCACTACAGGGCAGCTGTAGCTCAGGAGGTAAGAGGAATCGTCCCCTGACTGCATGCTGAAGTGTCCTTGGGCAAGATACTGAACCCCATGTTCCAAATGTAAGTCACTTAGCATAAAAGCGCCTGTTAGATGACTCTAGAATAGATACTAAAAATGTGTCTACTTGGCCCTGGGAAGATCCTGATGGAAACATCTACCAGGTGTTAGTGGAAAAAGGGCAAATTACAAAGCAGTGACCTGTTTAAATTTGGGCTGGTTTTCAGGATGCATTATTGGTGTTATTCAACACAATTGGTACCCATATGAAGGTGAATAAAAGGTTCAGATAATTCCCAGAGACTCTAAGTTCACTCATAAAAGTCAGACGTGCAAATGTATTTTTTTATGTTGATCATTTCAGTCATGGCTGACACATATACAGATGGACGTTATAAAATTATTAGTTAAAACTGGTTTAAACAGATGCTTGTGGAGATCTATGCACAACTATTATCGCTACAGAACGTACATAGAAATGACTGATGATAGTATTCGGGATGTCTGTTTGCAATTAAATTATTGCAGAAATTATTTAAATGAAAACTAAATTCCACATAAAAAAATCTGAAAAATATTTTGAGGTGAACAAGTAAATAGAAGTGTTTGTGGAAAAAAAAGAGATTATTTACACTAATAGCGGGAGTTTAGGTAAATTAAAAGTTTAAAGCAGTGTGGTTTTTATTAAGGGCTGATGTCAAAGTTACTGCAAAGTCATTGGAAAGGATACACACACATCACACACACATATCGGAAGATATTACAACATACACAGTAAAGCAGGCAGGCAAAAATAAGCGAAAGCTCAATCTAGCGGGTGTAATTCTACTTACTGTGGCTGGGGAGGCTCGTGTGGTCTGGGTGGCAGGATGGGGTCCGGCGTTGTCCATGAGGTAACCTCCTGAACTGCTGCTGATTACCTGACCCCCAGCCAGACCCATGCTCATTCCTCCAGAGCCCCCTCCTCCATTGTTGGTCATGCCATGAGATGTCACCACAGTGGACACTTGCGATGAGCTGCCCTGTGTGTCGAAGTAGCTCCCCCCACTGTTCTGGCTGTACAGCTGTGGCTCTGAGTACGAGTAGGTTCTTCTGTTCACAAGAGGAGGACAAATATTTGAGCATATAACTAATATTTGTAAGATTTTCATTTTAATTAGATGCATTAGACTTAAAGTTACATTTTTAAAACATCAGATCATACGATGCTTTAATCTGTGTTTTTAATCGTCTGGATGTGTGCTTCTGGGCATTTCTGAGAATGTAGCCTTAACTTAAGTTAGAACTGACATTTTAAAAAACAGGTTTGGTCATGTTGTGGTGATCAGGCACAAACATACGACTGCACCCCAAGAAAAAGAATACAAAAGACGACTTGTACCCCTGCAACATCATGTGCTTATAACATGAACAATCATGTGAAGAGACTTGAGAGGACAAAACAATGAAACAGGCTGAGGAGACATAGTGCTAAGATTTGTGGAGCAGAGTAAGACGAGGGCTAACAGTCTGACTCACATGTTGCCATTGGTGTAGACGCCACTGTTTTCCTCCACATACTGCACTTGTGCTGGGTAAACATGCTGAACAGTCTGGGCCTGGCAAAATAAATTGCAAATTAATTTTTTATTTAGCTGTAGTTACAGACATGCAGGTGCACTTGTGCATGAACGTTTGAACCAAAATGCAGATTGGAAGCCTGGATGTACCTGCTGCTGGACAGGCACCTGCTGAGTGGAGCTGGTAGGCTGGACAGGCACGGTGGTTTGAAGAGGGACAGTGGTGGTGGAGTCAGCGCCTGCTTCAGGGGTCTGCATGGCGCCTAAATAAGAGAGGAAATATAGATTTACTGTTGCGTTATATCTAAACTTGTCCATCTATGTTATAAAAGATAATGTATAAGGTCATGCAGTTAAACCAACACTCAGGTAAACTTCAGGACTAATCAGTCGTTAAACCAGACTACATTTGCATTTATTATTTTCTATATAACTAGTTTTGTTATAAACTGAGTGCTAATTCGTAACAGGAAAGTAGTTATGCTACCTTATTTTAACTGAGAACAGTTAGTCATAAATTAACACCTCTCATAATTAATCCAAAATTAGCTTAATGTTTCCAGAACTTATTTAAGGTAGTAATAATAAAAAAAGAAAAGAAATTAATTCAATAATCATCCACAGATTTGTTCAAGACACAAAATATAAAATAATAAATATAAAAATAAATAAAAAATTAATCTTGGTATGAAAAGGAAAGATGAGATTTCATAGCAGATCCTGTCTGTTTTAACAAAAATCAATGAGAGTAAAGCTGCTCTAGACAACTGCACATTAGCACCTGCTCTGCCTTGTGGTACTCAATGTACTGTGAGCCTCATGCATCACTGACACATGGTCTTGTCTCCACATTCACGGCCATAAAACAGGTTAATATTTAACAAACTCTAAATAGATGCTGCTTACAATTGCTCCACCAGCTCCCACTTTTACTGGCTCAACATGATTTGAACAGCTAGCAAGAAGATATCTATTTTGTTGCAGGTTTCTTTGACATAAAGCTCAGAGCTACTCTGGCAATACTGTGAATTATGAATGGTAAGATGCAAGTGTCTGCGTCAGGCTTAAGGTTGGCTTAATTAAACAATGTTGAGAAGGACATGAGAAAGAAAAAAAATACACTTGAGCTGAATCTGTTTGCAAGTTAATAATAGCGCGGCTACCATCACCTACTCCTTCCAGGGAAAGCCCATCTCCTCCCCATCATAGTTTCCATGAACAAGCCTCTCTTGGTTAATTAAGCTGGATCTCCTAACTGCTTTAAATCACTCTAGGGACAGCTTGCCCCTTTTCTTTACCTTGAAAATTACACTGTCGCTGTTCGAAAAGAAAGAAGACCAGCACTTTGTTAAAAGGAGGAACACTGAAAGTGAGATGATCAATAAAAACAGCACACAAAAATCAACATTTTTTCTATCAACATTCATTAACACGCTTTGCTTCCAGCATTACAGTTTTGAATGCCTGTGGGAGGGAGATGCATTTATTATCAGTGTCAGAAATCTCAGCAGATCGTTTTGTCATATAGGCCAAAGTATGGCTGTAAGAAAAACATTTGTTCAGTCCACATATTTGTATTCTCCAAGTCTGATACAGTTCTGTACACCGACAAGCAACTGAAAGGACAACCTAGTGAAACATTTAATGAACATACTGCAACACATAGGAATTTCCTTTTACTCTGTACTTTAAGAAAATTAATACTTGACACAAAGCTGATAAAAATGTTACACTACAATCATACCATAGCTGTCGATTTACCATTTCCTGATTTAAAAAACAGAGACTGGGGGAACAGAGAATATAGCCTTATAGTTATATTCTTTGAAAGCTAGAGTTCAAGGCCCCAACTGAGGCCACCTAATCGAGGAAAAGAGACCCTACCTCACAGCACACAACCTTTCTGCCCTACTTCAACCCCCTCCACCAAGACACACACACACATCAACACACCTCCTGCCACACCATTCAGGCGCTCCCTTGTGGCCCACTTAAATGCTGTGCTCCACTGAGCAAGTGCAAGCCCTACAAAGACCACAGAGGAACAAAAGCCACCAAGGAGTGCAACATTTTGCCCCGAGTTTTCTTCCTTCAATTCCTCTTGCTAACATCCCAGGCCACAAATAGTGAAGCACAAAAGGTTCGCAGTAGCAGCCATCAGAAAATCCAAAGAGCTATAATCTACCTCTCTGATGGACATGTATGAAATAGTTGGGAGTCTAATGTACAGAGTGGAGACATAAGAACTAATGAACAAGGGTGTGAACACCAAAGAAAGTCACGCTTTTTCTCCCCATAGACACTCAGTAGCATTATTAGGTGTTTGCACTGCAGGAAAACATGTGGAAGGAAATGTAATTGAAAGTTGAAGAGGTGAAGGGTATGCAAAGAACTGTGTTTGGTTAGGAGGGGGTTTAGAAAGGATGGGAGCGTCATGCTTAGTAAGGATCATTTTAATGCGGAAAACTTTGCATTGATATTGCATTGCAAAAGAAATAAACCTAATCTGAATCAATGCAATGCCAGAGGACAACTAAAATACTGGCAGAATAAAATTGATGCTAAATGCACTCAGTTCACGCTTGAAGACAATTTTGGAGAAGAAGGTGAAAAAAAAGCAACTTTAAACAGATGCAGATTTAGACAGATGCACTAAGACATACGCTCATATGCAAATCTATTTTTCCATCAACATCATCACTTTGACGTTACAGTCAGAAGGCTTTGGTAAATTACATACTAAACACGCATCTAAGCCATGAAACTGGACAACAGAATAATTAAATGAATCAGTCCTTCTTTAAGTGATTGGAAATGCAACAGGATCCAGGCAGCAGGTGGCATGGTACTATTTCTGCCCTACTGGACTAAAGGTAGGTGGTAACATGATCTGATAACTGGGAGCTCCTAACATCCTGTTTTGTTTGTGTGGACGTGTATGGTAGGGGGTGACCTAATTTAGATACACATCTACTAATAAATATTCTTATATTTAACTAGCATCATTTTTTACATTTATTTGATTGACTAGCTTGTATAATTTCTAAGTGAACGTTGATCGACCTGTAGTTTCTGTAATGTTGGATGTCTTTTCTGTCCTTTTGTGACCAGATAAAGATAAGTCTGGATACTCTAAAGTCCCACACTGATGGAGGTGCACCTGCCCTCCCCTCATCTCACAATACACACACACACACACACACACACACACACACACACACACACACACACACACACACACACACACACACACAC
>JBAMHX010000021.1:12202130-12228790 GCA_037177515.1 Pseudomugil tenellus
CACACACACACACACACACACACACACACACACACACACACACACACACACACACACACACACACACACTTGTTCTCTCTCCTTATGGAAATCAAAGGTTGCAGGTGAAGAAGAGACCCAGTGGACTAAAGCATATATGTGATGCAACACTGAGAAACATATCTACTTTATATGAAACACCAATAGAAATAAAATAAATCTTTAAATGCAACTTTCCTCTTTTGTGGAAAGTAATAACCATTCAGCTATTTGTATTAAGCAATGTAAGTAAATATCAATGCAAGTAAATAGCAATCTTGCAGGAGTCGATTATTTGAGGTTACAGTAGATTAGATAAATGTAATAATCTTTCAATGTTTGTTCATTCTAGTGAATATGTGTTCTTATCTATAGATGAAAAGATTAATTTTGAGTCTATAACTTCTATGTCCATTATTCTGCACATGACTTGAATTGTGGAAACAGTGCATTAATGGTTATCAACCCATTTATAGAAAAAAATAAATATTTTTGGAGACGAGAAAATATAAAATAATATCGGTATTTAAATGTTAAATTTTGTAATCCAATCTGGTTTTTGCAAAACTTAGCTTTGGGTTATCTCAAAGCTTATCATAGCCATCTGATGCCACAAAGAGGGCAGATGGAGAGCTAGCGAAGCTATCTTGCTCTCTAAGACAAAAGGGAAAGTAATGGCTTAGCTATTGTCAACCAGTTAGTAAGTAGAAAGCTAGCTTACAGCACCATTCATTGCACATGAACGTACGTATTTTGTATGACCAACACAAGCTGAACCACCCGAAACGCAAACTTGTAATATCACCGTAACATAACCCCAAAAATGGGATACCAACAGGCATTGTCGGAAGACATCGCTGGCGTTAGCAACCTAGCAACAACAGACACCTGCTCCTGTTCCAGCTGACCAGTTAGCATCACTGCCTAGCCAGGTCCCTTGCTACTGCTAAACATGGCAAGTTTTAAGAGATAATTTATTCTTCGAAATGCAGTTTTTAAACAAGCTTGAGTCAGTTTTAAGCTAAAAGACCTCTGTACGCGGTACACACCTTGTTTCTACTGGCGAGCAAGACCTCCCACTATAGAAAGTATCCACAGGCAGGCAACGCTAGCAAGCAGGCTAACACGTTACAAAGAAACACCCTCGCTAGCAAACTACCCCAGCTATTCAGCGAGCCTTCATTCAGCAGCAGACAAAAACATAAACCTGAAGCGCAATAAAACCTTCCCCTCAAACCCGTATACCATGGCGCAAGAAACTACTTGCATTCGGGCAAAAACAGTTTTGTTTTTTGTTTTTTTTAAAAAAAATGTAAATCAAACCTGAACTGTGGACTGGTTGATGAAGATGAGGATGGTGGAGGAGGTGGTAATGATGGAGCGAGAGGTTGTTGTTGGTGGGTTACAGTCGCCAGGACTACGGTGACTATGGCGCTGCTTCACTGGGCAACAGTTGCTATAAAACTCATCGGCTGCGCGCAACCTTTGCAGGCAGGTGGGAGGAGCGCACATAAACCTTTCAAGAAATGTAATCACACGTAAATACATTTAAGATTTAAGTTACTCTACCATTATGTTCTCATTATACCTCATAATTGTCCTCTGAATCATATAAAGACGCTATGTTATGAAATGCATTTGACACACACACACAAGAGATTGATTATGTGCGTGTGTATTTTCTTCATGAAACCCGAAAGTGGACCTTTGTGATTTCAGATATTTTTTTATGTGAAATTTTCACATTAACTTAAGCACGTTAAGACATTTGGTGATAATGACCATGTGTGCTCCCTTTCAATTTAATTTATTCTCTGTTGAAACGTGTTTAACGCAGGTCATTATTATTTTTTCTTTTTATTGATTTAAAAAACTTACCTCCCAAAGTGCATGTTTAGACTGGAAAACATTGTTAGGACCTATTTCAAAGCAGATACTTATATACCTGCTGTTTTAACCCTTTTTGGTTGCTCTTTCTTTATTAATATCTTCTATATTTGTGTTTTGGTTTGAATTAAACCCAATAAGAATTTATAGTAAAAAAACTAAATTCTATGACATCACAATGTCAAGACTAGCTGTTAGTGTAAAGGTTCACACCACAGGCTCTGAGCAAGAAGGTAAATTCCAGCACATAATGCACACAGTGCTGTAACATATTACCTGAAATATGACAGAAATTACACTGCTTAAAGACCTTTAGTAGTCTCACATATACATAAATTATTATTTCATTAATCAGAAAGGAGAACTGAGTCTATTACCTACTATTTAGCTCAAGTCAGGATCAAACTTTAATTATTTTTCTTCTTGTATGAGGGAAAAACATGAAGCCAAGGAGTGGATGTATAAGGATCAAATCTACTTGATGTAAAAGATGACTGAACGTCTGCTGTTAATTAACATGTCATAACGAGACATTGCCGGTGAACATTTATCCTGAAATGTGCCCAGTGTTCAGTATGTTTTTTTTTTTTGGCTGAAAATGTTCACGGTTAATGCCATCACTTGTTTTTCTCCTGACCACTATCTGACATTTTGGTCATAATTCTTAATTTCTTTACAACAGAGTCACTCGTCCTCAGCATTTTGCGATCAATTGTGACTCCCTTTTGCCTTTACCATTTATTTAAAATAATGTTTAGGCCATAAATAAATGTCACACTACTTTCCCATGTGTATGAGTACTGAATGTATCCTGTACAGAAGTGTAAATATACTACTTTGGTGCAACCAGTTGAAGTATTTCACTATATAGCACAAGCCGCATAAAAAATACATGCAAAACTTTGAAAAGTACAAACCGTGACCAAACAAAGCAAGTGTTGTAAAGAGGTTCCCCACAGAGTATAAAGCTTAAAAAACCACCTGTGTCTGCTGCACAGCACTTTTTTTTATTTGATTAGCAGTTGCTAAACAGATGCTTTTTGGAAAAGCTGTTGTTGTTGTTGCTAAGCAACTGGTGAAAGCCCCATCTGAAGCATGATACTCTTGCTAAAAGATTTATTTTTCCAGTAAAACAGTTTGTCCTTTCAGGTTCAAATAGGAGTGGACTGCTGGGAAGACTACTGCCAACTGGACCTATACAGAGTTTAAATATATAAGAAACCAGCAGTTGGTGTTTATTGAATCTACTGTCGACATTAATTAGTTGCAACCAGAATTTTAGTGTATGCTGTGATTTTGTGTTTAGGAGTGGATATAACTGAATATATTCCTGACTTATTAAAGAAAAATGTTTAAATAAAAGGGCTTTATCTAGGAATCACTTTCCATTTTATTTTGTAAATGTTTAATTTCAGTTATCGGTGTGTTTTATTTTGTAAAGACGACTGTTTACTATTTTAAAACTGAGTGTGATCTGTGGCAAGCTTTGAAATAAAAAAATAAAAAGGAAAAAAATGAAACCATGAAGGATTTTGTTGCATCTTCATTTTACTGAGACACAGATAATCCAGACAATAAAAAATAACCTTTGTTTTGCTTTTACTCTTTTATTTTAACTTTTGTTTACATATGACATCCCACTGTCTAAAAATCCTGTTTGCAGATTACTCATAGTTATGTTTTCAAACCTTGTCATAGAATTTTGAATAGTTCTTTAAGACTGATAATCATTTTGCAACAGGAAAACATCCGAAATAAAAAATGTACAGATATAAAATTTAGCCTCTGTGTCAGATCCACCTTGTCCATTTTCTTTATCCAACAACTTAAAGTACTAGCAGTTATACCCACTATAATGTTGCCTAGGTCTTCAAAAGCTCCCTTTTCTTATAATAAAAATAGATACAAAATGACAAGGTCAAAAAATGTAAAGCATCATGTTCTTTCAGTGTAAATAATTTGTTGTAAAAAACAAAGAACATTCAGAGTCACAAATTTAATTGCATGAACTAATATGCCGCATGATATGCACAGGAGCAATCCTAGCACATAACTATATTCAAACAACAGGTAGCAAGTATGAACATCACAGTGAAATGGTAAAGCTGTCTTGTTACTATAGTTACACGGTTCTAAGAAAAACCTTAATAAATGATCCCTTGCTTACTTTTCTTTGATTGCTGTGTTGACATTGTGCAAAATGCCACCAGAAACTACCTGATGTACAATATGTTCTACAAAAACTGTGTAAAAACCAGGAGAAATAAAGATTAAGACCCAGTGGGCCAGTGATTAGGTTATTCAGGATGGCAGAAGCCAGTTTATTAAGATATTACATTTACGGAGATATGATGATCATAACATTCTGTTTCTGTATTTCTGTACATTAGGATTTCAGACTCTTTGACCATGTTATATGTTTTATTTAGACAAATGAAACTGCTTTCAGGTTGCTTGATGTGCTTCTGCTGTGAAGGATTTCATCTGAAAGAATCAAGGACACAAATAGTGCAAAAGTAAGACACCCACATGGCTGTATGAGTACTATCATCCCTCTGTATAGATGCAGGAGACTTCATTCGTGCTGGGGTCCATCATAGTGAAGTAATTCTCTCCATGATCAGTAGATGCATCTTCACCTTGAACGTGGACACTAAATCCTATAGATGGGCAAAGAGAAAGACATGTTTCCTGAGTAAGTAAGTAAGTAAAGTAAGTATGATCCCTCAGCTGCAGCATTTACATGATAATGTAATCATTACAAGAGATGTTTGCTACCTGGTCATGCTACTGGTATTATTGACTTCTGTGAAAATGCTGTAATTAGTAACATTAACATGAATAAAGAGGCTTGAGAAACGATCTTTCAGGGTAAATGAAATTTTTCCTTAAACGACTCATTCTAAAAGAAAAGCTGCTTTAGACCTTAAACGTTACGTGTTTCAGTGATCCTTGTCAACATCTCTGCGGCTGTCTACTCTAGGGGGGGAAATAGGTGATCTATTTAAAGGTGTACCGAGGGACACTACCTGATTTTGTCTAAACAAAAAATCCATCTGCTACACATCATAAACCATATTGCACAAATAATATGGATACAAAAGAACCTGCATTTCTGCTAAATGTTCCTATAAATCTTTAAAAAACACGAAAAAAACTGATGTTTCGTGAAGGCTGATATGATTGCAAACTTCCGAGTACCTGAACAGTGATCTGCCACAACAGGAGGCTGGCCGTGCTGCTTCAGATCACTGTTGTTCTGCAGGGATGATCCACTGGGAGGATGCGGGAGGCAGGTGGAAGGGCACGGCCCATTTGGATCCCTGAGGATGAGCTGATGAGGGGAAGGATCAACAAACCTGAAATATTTTAGACTCAAGTAAATACACTGCATGTGGAGATTAGCCAAACAGCATAGAGGATGTTTTATCATTAGATAAGGAACCTTGTACAATAATGACTCAACACTCTAATGGTTGTTGCTCCACTTTCAGTGCCGTATTTATTACATCCACTATGTAGCAGTGTAATCTAAAGAAGTTCATTTATTTCCCTAGTTCCATGCAGAATTTGCAACATTTCACCCAAAGGGACTATCCCCGAACTAGATGCAAGTAAATCCCCTCCACGCAGAGATACACAGCCATTCCTAATTTGGTATAATCTAGTATATAATCTTGCCATTGCAAGCATTGCTTTCCACCATCATTTGCATCAGTTAAACACATCACTTCTAACTGTCCTGAGTCTTTTACTTGCTTGAACAGTCTATAGACGTAGTGGTGGGCAACATTCCTCGCAACCACGTGAAAGAATAGAGGACATTTCAACTGCCATCTCAAACATTTTTCATCTCAGCTACATGCATCTAATAGAAAAGAATGACTCCTTTCATAAAAAACTCTGCCTCACTGGTTCACTTCCCCTTCATTAGGGCTTCCTGCACAGCTGATTTACTCTTAATTTTCTGCACGAAATAATCCCGATACAACAATTGAAAGATGTGTGCACTCTACACATTTCTCTTTGTGATGCCGAGACAGAATTGTAAAAGCATGTATTGTTTTCTAACCAATGCAATCCATGACAAAAAACACCATCTCTGTGCTTCAAGAGAGAAATCAAACACTTTAAACATCCTCTGTCGTGTCTTGCACCTTGTGCTCTACACATTATGATGGTGTAACATCAAGAAGAAATGCATTCATTGCTTAGTCTTCTTAAGTTACTAAGCAAGACAAGTTTATTTGTAACTAACATTTTGTGTGCAAGACAATTCAAACATGCTTTACAAAAAGCATCAAAAGCATTACAGGTGTAAAGAAACACAAAATAAATTCAGAACCTAAATTAAAATAATTGAAAGCTTAATTAATTAATAAGATTAATTAAAACTTTGCCGTGGAGATTTTATGCAGAGGTGCATGAAAAACCTGGAGTTAAAAGTTTCTACATGTGGTGAAAATTTTATCTCTACTGACAGTTTGTTCCACTGGTTTGCAGGATAACCGCTAAATGCTGCTTCACCATGTTTAGTCTGGACTCTGGTCTGAACTAGTTGACCTGAGTCTTTGGATCTAAGAGCTCTGATTGGTTTATATTCTCTGAACATATCACAGATGTATTCACATTAAAATGATCCAGGAGCCCACCAACTGACTCTGCAGAGGTTGTCGGTAACAGAGCTATGGCCTTGATAAACTCTGCACATGTTCTCTCATTAATGTACCTCTTCCTAACCAAGAAGCCAGTTGTTTGGTAAGTCAAAAAGGTACAGAAATGGTCAAAGGCCAAGTCTAAAACACAGGAAATATCAACACCTTTAGAAACAATCAGGTCCAGAATTTGACCTCAAACAACATGGGTCGGTTCTTTTACGTGTTGCCACAAACCAAACATGTCCAATACAGAAGAAAATTCTTTGGCATGACCATCTGTTAGATTATCTATGTGAATGTTAAAATCACCAGTAAAGATAAAGTGGTTAAAATCAGTAGAGATAATTGATAATAATTCAGAAAATGAATCAACAAAGCTTGCAACGTGTCCTGGAGCTCTGTGGATAAATACAAATATGCCATTTCAACTAAAGCTAAGGTATTGAAAAGATGTAACATCACCAAATAAAATATCTATATACTGGAAGAAATCTTTATATAAGGCAGCTTCTCTTCCTTTCTTCCTGGTTCCAAAATCTTAACTAAGGGAGGGGAGAAGATCTAAACAGTGAGAAATTATGAAGTCAAAAGTGACTTGTTGGACATTGATCTGATATTAAGTAAGCTAACTTTATGGAATTTACACATATTAGATAGATTTATCCCACAAGTTGACCGCTTTCCTTTCCTTATTTTCTAATACAGGAATCCCACTGAGTCAATATCTCCTTCCTCATAGTTTCCTATAGCATATAAGGCAAAAGAATAATATGAAAAATTATGCATGCTAATTAAGTTTAACATCTTTTTCATTAATTAAAAAAAATTGCGCACAACATTGTGCAAACTTATTACCCAAGTGGATAAATAGCTTTTGTATCGCAGACACTGATAAACTGAAATACTGTGCAGTTGCCATGGACGCTAACTCCCCCGCTGCTTGGTAATGCTGTGTAACACTTTTACTTGTCCACCTGCAAATAAATCAAACAACCAAAAAGTTTTCTAACAAACAAAAACTATGCAGGAACTGAGAGAAATGCCAGGAAAGTGTACAGAAAATGACAAAAACAGGGATTTTACAACTAAAAAAAGTAATTAGCGCACTTTCTTCTCTCCCATTGGACCTTACATAGCATTTTGCCGATTTTATGATTCACTCATTGAATTCTTTGGCAGCTTTTGCTGGTGGCTATAGCATCCATTGATGCAAGTGGTTGAGACCAGTGAGGCACGGCGAGGTTTGCTCTTCCAGGGTTATTGTCTATGGAGAGCCCTGCAGAGATGCTTTGGCCTACTGCTGGTATGAGAACAATCAAAGCCAGTGAGGAGCCACGAGCATCTGGCTGCTCAGGACGACACAAATCACATTCTTTGAAGTGTATGGATGAAGAGATGCTTTCGTATAGTTTGACAAGGGAAATGGTTTGCTGGCTCTTTCACAAAAAAAGCTTCTTTTACTTACAAATGCACCCAAAATAAACAAAAACACGTACAAAAAAAGCTTTACTGAAGGTGAAAAATAGTGAACTGATTATGCAATGACAACTAATGTTTGAGAAGATTGTTCCAGTACATCAAAAGAAAGAGAAAATCTGCAAAACATTTAAATCAGTGGTGGTAAAAGAAATTAGCTGACTTGCTGAGTGACACTAATTGCTCTGACAGTAGCAACATTATATTAACTAAAAAAACCAAAAACAACAAAAAAGCTCTACCTGTAGTTTTGTTGTGAGGGAAACAACAGGGTCAGGTGAGGACTGCTGTAGCAGTCTTGTCCTGGTGGTGCAGCTGAGGAACAGGGATGACAGACACTTCAGGGCTGTGAATCTAATGGATAAACCTATTATGTGCACATGGTTGCAGGGAGATGTTTATATATCTCTTTTTTTGCATAAACTACACATTCATGCAATAAGCTAGAGCTTAGACGTACCAGAGTATGACTCATGGGAGGCACAGGGTGATAGGTTCAAGTTGTTGTCAAGCCTTGCCAGAGGGGAAAGGTTTGGATGTAGGGGGTGGATGGCTAAACAGTCAGTCAGCGAGTCTTGCGTTGCATCAGCAGACGACTTCATCTAGAGAAATAACACAATGTACATTAGCGTAAATAGTAGAGAGCAACATAAACTGTGAAGGAGTATTCAATCCTCTTGTCCAGTAGCTTTACTGTGATAGTGATACTGCTACCAACGTCAGAGGCGGATGGAACATTTTTTTGTGAAAGGATGAAACTGGCATTATGTTTGTTTAATACATGGTGCTTTCCAAGGAAACAACCAAATCCCATCTCTGGATAATGGCAGTAGTTTTATAGCGATTTGGGTGTATTGGCTAAATCTGGATCAGGGTAACTACTGGTGGTGGATGCGGCTGTGGCTCAGCCGTAGAGGGGGGAGGGGTGAGGCTGCAGTTCAGGGAGCGGTGGCAGGTGAGGCCAATTTGCACAGCTGTACTGAATTACTAATCATGATCTGTTTTTATCTGCAGTAGGGTGTGTTGAGGCCCGGAGAGAGGTCGCTCGTGGATTTTGGTATTGATGTAAACAAAACAAACAAACAAACAAAAAACAAAACAGCCAAACCAGAACCATGTTCATGTTGCTGAGTTAGGTGAATCCGTACAGCATAGTGACACTTCTACACACACCTTCAGTTTAATGCAAAAATACCACTAAATTTCTACACAAGCAGTTCTAGTAAAGGATAGAGGAAACTGTTCATGTTTGGGAACAGCCGAGTCGAAGTTGTCATCTAAATGCAAGAGAAATGTGTATGAAAAGACCTTAGACCAGCGGTTTCTGTGAGGAAATCCCCACATTCCTAAGCTGAAGCTGCCCCTTTCAGGCAAGCTGGCTATAACTGCTCCAAGCTGATATGCAGGACTGATCACAAGTCACTAAAAATATTCAACAGTAGTTATTGCATATTGTTCAACGGCATTTTAATCTAATGAACTAGGTTTGTTACACAGAAACATGAGCAACATCAACTATTAATATTTTATCAATCAAATGACGCATTTGTTTAATTTCAGTGGAAATTTCTTCACATCAGACACTAAAGATACCAAAGACGCATACTATGTTTGATAATTTTCTTAAATAATTATGTGTCTGGATACCCAAAAACCAAATCAGCCTTTTACCACCTGAAGAATATATGTAGGATATGGAGTAATTCTCTTTTTTGCAGTTCTCTCACTTAAAAATCACTAAGACAACATTTATCTTTTATCTATTTTAACCTCCTCTGTTTCTTTTTATTTCCTTTTATTCCTCATTATTTTTTTTATTCCATTTATTTTAATTCCTCTATTTAATGTTTCTTTTGTACCACTCTGAAAATGCTTTTAATCTTTTTTGTAAAGCACAAATAAACATTTTTTCTACAAATAACCCTGCCTTACCCTGTCTAAGTGCAGCAGGCTTGATTCAAACAACTATTAGCACCTGCGCTATAGACACTTTTATACAGAAATAAATGCATTTAACATTTTCATTAACATTAACTTCTATTGTGTTTATTTTGGACAGAGAAAAAGATGCTGGCATACCAAATAGTAAAAAATTCTAACATGAAATCATCTTTGAAATTAGAATAAACATTTGTCATGTCGGTTTAGATAAAAGAAGTTGAGAATGCAGGAGACTTTGTGAATTATCACTTATTTTAGTAACAACCCACCTCCTTTGTCTGTATCTATGGAGACATAAACCTTGAAGTTAAAGAGCATCTCTTGCACACATGCAAAATTCCCAACTGTGATACCTCACTGCTGTAGAGAGAAACTGGGTAATAGAGTGCCCCTCAGTGAGAAAGAAAGAAAACATGAAAAACAACAACAATGTGCATCATTCTGTAAGAACTATTTCTGTCCATGAAAACCATCTAACTGCACGCAAACTTTTAATTAAAGTTAACAACATTGTGTCTATTGTAATTTGCAGAATGAACAGTGTGGGATGAATAGTTGTCAGAGAGCTAATTAGGATAAATCAAAGTGCAATGAAACAAAATATGTGACATATGTCACACTGGCTAATTTTCTGTTCATGCTTGTGACAATAAGGACGAGAGACTCGTAGTTACTATAGTAGTTGTTATTTTCACGTAAGAAAATGCGTAAGTATGCGTAATAGTTGTATAAAATTGTATAAATTTCACAAAATAATGCAAAAATGGGACCAGTATTTCCACATTGCAATACTTGCCTTCTTGCGTAACTGTCGCTCTTTAGTAGTGTGAGATTTCATGTGTTTCCTCAATGAACTGGGGTCAGTGTAACGCTTTGCACAGCCAGGCACCTGGCATGCATATGGCTTCTGTACAAGCACAGAAACACATAGACATGAATGACTCCACACAGCACAGATACACAATCAAAAGGCCCATCCATTTGTAATTACACATGTGTGCGTGTGCTGGGATGCCACTCACTGTGTCCAGGTGTGTGCGCTGGTGTTTAGCCCTGTCACTTGAGTTGCTGAAAGCCTTGTGGCAACCTGGGTGCTGACACAGATAGGGTTTCTCTCCTGTGTGGCTGCGCAGGTGGATCTTCAGGTTTTCGAGTCGAGAGAAAGCCTTTATGCAGCCTTCAAACTGTAACAGTTTACATAAAGACAAGTTGAAGCTGGTTATTGTCATAAATTAGCATGATTTCAGTTCAATCAATAAAACTTTATTTATAAAGCGCTTTTCATACAAATATTGTCATTCAAAGTGCTTTAAAGTGGGATTTAAAACATTAGACATTAAAAACAATTCTGCATGTCCACAAATCCCCCCGCCATAAACACACATACACACAAGCACAGTTGCAGTTGTGTTTATCATATATATAAGCACAGATGTTGCTTGTAGTGCTTATTAAGTTTGCCGAAATGAACAAAGAGTTGCTACTGTGTGGGAGGGGTTTGAGGGAAAATATAGCAAGCCCCTTGAATAGAAAAATCAGTGTCACTTTGTTTCAGCTGATATTTAAGTTTGCTGTTAACGTCTTGCTTAACTGAATCGAACATAGTTTAATAACTTTGATTTCGCTATTCTTAGTTACTTATGCTAATAATTCTGGCAAGTAATTTTAACTCCAGCAAAGAACATTTTTTAAATGTAAATTTGAACCAAATGCAATGATTTGTAAATCCACATTTAAACACAAGCTAAATGTTTGATGTTTAAAATAGGTACATCTGATAAAAAATAGACAAATCTTTGCATTGTCTTTTATTTACACACATCTTAAAAAAGTGATTACTTTTTTAGAATCTATCTTACACAAACAAATATAGCGATAAAACACTTTTTAAAGTTTGGAACTTAGTTGCCAAAAACTTGATTTTTGTATAAACTAATAAAGTACTGAAGTTTAATTAAAACAATCCAAACTTTGCTAAGATGAAAAAAAAAATGTGATTTAAAATGATCGATGGACACAGTGTCACCAGCAGGGGTCAGTGTTTATATACACATGAGTGTATGGTGTGTGTTCTGTTTGCAACCCTCTGTCTTGCATCACCTTGACAGCAATTGGAAGCAATCAGTTACAAAAACTGCAGAAAAAAACCTTTTTGTGGACAACATTTTTAGTAAAGCTCAGGCTGATGAGCCTTGGGATGTTATTTGTCTGGATTATCAAGAACATACTTAGATTCCACTAATCCCAGTCAAAAAGTCTGTTTATTTTTTTTAAGCATCATGCGACCAGTGACTTCATCGCTAAAACATGTGAATCATTAGAACTTTTCTTCTCTAAGACCAGGTTCTTAATCTCTCTCTTCCTGCTCGCAGGGGGGCTAGGAATGTCCTTATTAAGCCTCATGGACAAAACACACAGACCATGTCTGATATTGTTATTTTTCCTCCAACACTTCATTCCTGACATACTGATACCACTCAGTCATCACGGCCAAATTAAAATGTTTTTTTCCCTCCACTATTAACAATACTTGTCATTCTTCTTCATCATGACATTTGTTTCCTATCAACATCTATTCTCAGTAATTCTACCATCCCATCTTGCAGTGTGGTTCAACTTGAAAATAGATTTTTGTTTCCAGGGAAGCTACTTAAATGAAATGTTATTGTAAGCATTTTTTTATGTTATACAGTGACTGGAAATAAAAAATTCTTAACATTTTAACAAATAGGTTAAATCAGAAACTTAACCATACAGAAAAGGACAAATTGCAAATGTCTGTTTCCTAAAGGACAAAGTCATTTCGAACGCTTCTTCACAAAAGATAGCAAAATAGACTAAATATCATTCAAATAAATTAATTAAACAGACTCTTGTCTAAGAAAACCAGATAAATAGTTTAACAGTACAAAAAAGAGAAGCAAGAACGAGCTGAAAGCTACATTCCTGGAGGGACTCCAGGCTTGTCCAGAGTTCTGTAACTGAGTAACTTTGCTTCTCTGTGTCACAAAGTTCTCATGAAGAGGGCTTTTTAGTGTGTCACAAGGGACGTTAATGCAGAAAAGAAAGCAGTATGGCTCCTCAGTGTGGAAGAGTGTTACAGCCAGCTTCTGACAGGACCTGGCAGGTACTGATGCCCTGGCTGAACAATGGCAACTTAAGTCTGTGCCAGTAGACTGCACAGTGCCCAGTTTTACTGAGGACAATTTACTC
Organism: Pseudomugil tenellus; assembly: GCA_037177515.1. Taxonomy (NCBI): domain Eukaryota; kingdom Metazoa; phylum Chordata; class Actinopteri; order Atheriniformes; family Pseudomugilidae; genus Pseudomugil; species Pseudomugil tenellus. The sequence goes on from JBAMHX010000021.1 coordinate 12,215,324, forward strand.
TGGATTCCACTATTCCCCATTTCAGCAGTGATATTCCTACATAAAAAATGTTTCTGTCTCTCTATGACCTACTAGAAAAAAATCCCAGAAGAAAAATCTCACAGTATATAAGTTTTGTGATCTCCCAGAACGACAAAGTTGTTTGGTTGTGTGTGTACGAGAGAGAGAAAAAGAGAGAAAGAAAAAGAAGGTGCATTTTTTACAGGTCACCATTTAGCAGGTTATTATGATATATAAATAATGGAAAACATTGAGGGACTTATAAAACTAAGGAGTTCTGTGCACAACTTAATGCTAATTGGCAATTGGTCAGCACCATGACTGGATATAAAAAAGCATTGCATAGAAGATGCGTCTTTCAGATACTGTGTGAGCAAAAAGTAAAAAAAAATTAAGTATAACATCACTTGTTTGGAAGAACCTGGTATGACATCCTCTTCTATTAGCCATTACATAGACTCAGCCAAACCACTGTGAGTGAACACAATTCATTACTTCACACGGAAAGTTGAGTTAAAACTCTACCATGCTACAGAAAACATAGAGAGAAAGCCAAAGAAGCAATGCCAGTGTCTATGCAGGTATGGTAATGCATTATTTTATATAGCACGATACTATAAAGGCAGTAAAACTAAAGCTACGTGAGCAACATACAATGCAACCCAGTTACTTTGCTTCTTTCATCAAGATAACACCAGACCAAAATCAGTAAGGATCACAATCAAAATACCTTGAAGGTATCCGAAGCAGAGACCTGTTAACTTGTAGAAAACATTCGGGTAAACAAAACATATTGCAAATGAGGCTGTGATCTGTTGAGTAGCAAAGGTCAGTGAGAATATTTTCAATTAAATATATGGTTGAACTGATTTGTATTTTCACTCAGTCTGTTTTGTAATTGTCCTAACGTGTGTGTTGAAACACACCAGCCAAAGTAGACACACAACTGATTCTTGTGTGGTGAGGAGTCCTGCAACATACACGAAAAGGAATAAGATGATATATTTTATATGATTTTTCCATAAATGAATATTAACCTCACAAAATCTTTTAAGAGGGTATAAGCTATGCTAGTAAACCTTGTATGCTTAGATCACGTGGACATATAACAGACAGGTGAGTCAATAATACATAAGTGAACAAATTTATCATCTTTAAACAGACGGAGACGATGGGAGCAAGTCTGGACTTGTCTTCTGTGTTAACTGTGCAAAAGCAGTTAGCTCTTTGTTCTCCTGCCTTCTGAAGCATTTTATATCATGCAACAGTTTGTTCATTTGACCATTAGTTTCTAAGAAAAACTGGCTTTTTTTATCTTAATGTCACCTTTTCCCGGAGAAGAAAAATTCAGCTAAACTGTTTCTCATTATTATCATTTCCTATGTTTATGCACAGGTCTTCAATAATACTTTTGCAATAATATAAAAAAAGTCTACTTGAAGAGAAAAAAAAGTCTTAATTAATCTCAATATTGGAAATGCTTTTTCTTTCAGTATGAAGAACACAACAAACACAGTCTGTTTTAATAGGTAGTGACCATGAATCATTCATCATTGAATGATTACAGGGAAAACACAGAACCATCCAACTATGTCAGTCTCATGGCAACAGAGCTGGCTTCACCTAATAAGTAAGTGCTTTAGAGCAACAGGTCAACTTCAGTTATGTGCACTGTTAATAATTGACTTGTTTAAAGCCTCAACATGAGGCGTGTTCAGGGTTTGTTAATTGCTCATCCAGGTCACACGAATTTTCACCGAGAGAGGGAAAAAAGAGAAAAGTTCGTACAATATAAATAAAGAATGTGTGGCGATGATGGGAGCAATGGAAGCAGGTTAAGAACGTGAGATTGTAAGAGAATCACCAGTTTGGTCAAGAGCTAAATATTTATAGACTATGCTATGCTAACTATGCTATAGATTTTTAGCATAGTCATTGCAATATATCCTGACTTTATTAATGCTCCATTTTTCCACTTTTGCCATTTATGACAGAGATAAATTTATCTAGAAGGTGAATCTTAAAAGCTTAGAGCTTTTAGAAAACTTTTACCAACATTCAGGAGCTTGATGGACTTGCAGCAGACATGAACTGCAGGAAGTCATAAGAAAAATCAAGATTAAGCAATTTAATAGACAGTCAACTTTAAAATCTTTTCCCATCAATCAACAGTTTTATTCTCCTGTAAGCTGCTGCTCTGAAAATGTAAAAGTTGTTCCAAAGCAGGCAAAGTCATAAAAGATAGCAAAGAAGCGTTTAAAGGTTTCTCTTAGTTTACATTGTAATTATTTGCCAGAATGTGTTGGGGATATAATGGTTTTATTATGACTGCCACTGCGGCCGCCAGAGCTGCTGGGTATCCTTCGTGTGAGCAGGATAACTAAAACAATTTTCATAGTTGGATTTTGATACTCGGCGTACCTGTTTAGGTCCCCAAGGGAACTACCTGCATTGAATTTCAGCATTTTGGGATTCATGGTGTCCTTACTAGGAGGCGCTTCATTCCCAAAAAAAAAAATAAAAAAAAAAAAATAGATTTTTGTCTATATCTCTGGAATTACTAATAATTGGATTTTTTTTACTCAGTACACCTGTTTAGGTCCCCAACAGGACGATCTAATTTTTGGCTATATCTCTGGAACCATTTGTCTCATTGACCTTAAATCAAGTGCAAATAAAAGGGACAAGATGCATCCTGAGGTCATACCGGGGTGGTTTAAAGTTTCCACACCAGGTGGAGCTTTGTGACTGAAGATGTGCGGTTTTATATTATTCTGTCGTGTCTATTCGAGGATTGCGGAATAGGAGGATTGGGGGCATTCGGGGATATACCCCTAGCCGTTGTTTCCCAGGGCATAGGCTTTGTTAAGATATGCAAGTTAAGCAATCTCTTCCTTTACAGTGAACGAACTCGATCTGATTTGTCAGTTAAGTGCCCTGAGATGATGTGCTAGACATATAAAGCTGAATTGGATTGAACTGAATTAAAAAGACTGAGGTCAAGCTGACGTCTAGAAGAACAAGAGAACAAAAGGGTCCCAGTGAAATGCTAGCAAAGAGAAAAAAAGAACATAACAACCCCATTTAGCAGCAAAAAAAAAAAAAAAAAAAAAAAAAAACATTCAGGGAGATTTAACTCATCACAAGTTATTAAAGGTCAAAGTGAACATCTGAGCAAGCCGGATGCGATTTGACGAGCAGCTGTTTTGGTTAAAGTATAGAAAAATATCGGGGAGAAGGGTATATTTGTGGGGTTGAATGGCACAGAATTTCATGTAAGCAAAACAATATTGTTGCGGAAAAGTAGCTTTTTGGAGGAAGATGATAAAAATCTTGCAAAAAAACTCTATAGACTCTTAACTATCTACAAACAGCTATGAGATGGTCAAAAGAGGATGTAGCTAAGTATTGATCAAGCAGGATGATAAAAAAAATATTACTCTAAAAACACGCATGATAAAATGAAGATGTACCTTTGCATAGTTATAATCGATATGTGTTTGTCTGATAATGATACTGATGAGAGTTGAAGGAGAAAGAAAAAAAAGAGGATAAAACTAAGCAAACACCCAAAAAGAAAACACAAAGGATGCTGGGAATTGGGTTAATCAGAACTTTATATGTATGAATTTGTTTGGGGTTTGTTTTGGGATTCATTTCTTCATCTGTAACAGGTTCTTCCAGATGCTAATGTTTAAAGGATTTCATGCTTTCCAGTTTGGGATCTGTTAACCTTAATGTGATCGTTTACGTGTAGCCTAAAGATACAGCGTCATGCAAATAGAGGGATGCAACATATGTGACAAGTGATCTATGTCTTGTGTCTAACACAGTGGCAGAAAACATACATGTAACTACCAGCGGTTGTACACTGATCTGATGTAGTGAAAGCTATTTTATGCAATTTATCACTAATGTAGTGTACTTTTAATCTTGAAATGAGTGAATTGTAGGTTTGGAATATTACAGGAAAGGAAATTATTTTGACATATTTGGGCCAAAATTTTGTTAGGATAATTTTTTTTATCAATTTTGATGTTAAATGTGTATATCTTGGATAGTGTTTTTATAGTGCTATAAATCTGAGGTCTTCAGTGACAGTTGCATGGTCTATAATGTAAATGTGTTGTTGAGTTTTAGAAAAATAATACACTTAAGCAGTAGATATTGTAGATATGTCTGTCTATGTCTGATTTTAAATTTTTGGAATTGTTCAAAGTGAACTATTTTGGAGTCCTGGATGTGGTTCCTTAATTCTTCCATGATATTAAGTTTATTGGTTTCCTGTTTATTGCAAAATGGGTATTGTTTCATATAGGTGAGCTAGCAAATACTATAGCTCCTTTAATATGGAATGTTTCTCACCATACTGTCACAGCTGAGCCTATTTGCAATATTTTTAAAACAGATGTGCTTAATTGCGTGATTGATGTGTGGTTTAAATATTTTAACTGTTTTGACAAATGTTCTGCTTCAAGTCTTCCTTGAAATTTTGCAGAATATTAGATTTATACTTTGTGTCTTATTTTCCAATAGAACTGAGATGTTGCTAAATTAGGACAATTGAGGCAGGATGGATTTGGAAGTGAATGGATCAAATAAAAAAAAATTGATAATTTTAGAGAAGTGACATTTTTACCATTAAAATTATTCATAAAAGTAATATTTAAACATTTGTCCAGCAGTTGAGGTAATTTTGCATTGATGTGAGTAATGATGTGTCCTTTAGATTGAAGAGATCGGACAGATTGGGGGAAATATAATTGCCCAAATATTCCTACAAGGAGGTGAAATTGTGACACCACAGCTGTCTCATTCCTTTGATCCATGCAGAGAAGTAGGACAGTGGATTTTGTTAAGTTGATACGGGAGGGAGATGAAAAAGATTTAATAATATAATAGTTATTCTTCTAAGGAAAGAGGTTCCTGACAACTACATAGGTGATCCTTTATTCTGTGGATAAAGATGTTATTCTTTTGTTGTTGTTTTGACATATGGTCAAAAGATTAAAAGTGAAGGAAAGACTAGACATCTTTGTGAAGTGCATAAATAGTGGTGAAAAGAACCCATTAGGTCCGCTGGTTGTTGGCGAAGTGCAGATTGCCCTGATCCAGTTTGTCAATTACTCCAAATCCAAATTTGTATACACTTGCAAAATGAAAGGAAAAGTTCTGGCTTTAATTTAAAAGCTTAGATTAAATCATATCTGTATGTTATGGATTAACTGTCTTTGATGAAACAAGTTTGGTGCAGATGTATCATGGATGTAATGAAATTTTCAGCTGTTTATCAGATATTTACTTATAATTCTGATGTATTCATTAGAGAAAGAGTTGTATAACTAGGGAGGGGAGTTGGAGCTTTTCCAGGTTTTAAAAGCAGAGTAATAAATACTGTTTGCTGTGGGTGGTATGTTGAAAGTATGGCATCCCTCAATCATCCTGAATTTGCATTTAAGGAGAGCACTATGAAACTGCTGTTATACTTGCAATATTATGCTACATTTGCAGTCTCACAGTCTATCCTATGCACATCTATGATAATATTATGCATTTTGCAACATGTATCAAACTATCGTTTTGTTATACCGTTCATTTGTTGCTGAAAGATTTCTAGCTGGAACTTTGAACGCCTGGGTCTGTATCGCTCCTTCTCTCCTGTGTGTGTCTACTGCTCCCCGCCCGCAAAGAGCAGCCAGAGAGGCGCCGTTTGTAGTCAGCGTGCAGTTACACGTGTGTCTGTTGACGAGAGCGCAACAGCCACATGCACACTTCATGGAGGAGATGGCGCGATAACATTTTCAAGTAGGGAGAGGGGAGTCTCCATCATGCCGTGTCGGAGCGGCGGTATCAGCCGTTTGCTCTGCTTAAGCTGCACTTTTCTTTTTAAAGTGATAAAACTACAAAAAGGCACGGATTAAAAAAAACTATTTTCGGGATTGTTTTATGGTGCGATTATGGTGCAGCACTAATAAAAGGTTAAAAGCTCATAAAAGTCAATTTTGCATAATATGGCCTCTTTAATGAATGTTTAAGTAAATTAGTCTGTTCCAAAGTTAATTTGGTTAATTAATTTACGTAGTTAAGAGACATTTTGTTTGACTGCATGTTTACAGATTATGATGATAATTCTTAAATGGATTGTTGATATTTTTTCTTTACTGAGTTTCTTTACTCAGTTTTACATTTATGTAAAAGTTGTTTTAGGATGAAAAATAACTGCTGTTTTGAGAATTTTGGTTCAAGCATTCATGATTAAAAACAACACATCTGTATCTTTCCAGCTATCGTTATGACTAGTTTAATTATTAAAGCATTAAAAAAATAACTTCATACCAAGTTGCTCCAGGTTAATAATTACCACAGTTACAATGACTCTAGTGGAATAGCAGCAGTCTCATTTCCTTCATTTTGCCCCAACTGAGGTCATTATTACGTAATTCAATGATCTTTGATTTTTCACCACACATGAAAAGACTGCATCATTTATGAGTAAGGTCAGTGGATAAACTCCATCTTCTTGGCCAAAGGAGCAAACTTGTAGAAATCAGAATTACAGGGGCATCACATTCCCAGCATGACAGCCAAGTCAACAGAGGTCTGGCAAACCCTGAGCTGATGACAGACCCAGTAGCTGCTAAAGGGTCATTGTGTCATGCCAGCTCTAAAGTGCTAGACCTCCTTTGTGCTTATTTAATAACTATATAATTGAGTTAAATTCTATGTCAATTATAATAGAGGTCTGCTAATTACCTCATGGCTTAACTTAAGAGGAGAAAGGCCATATTTCTGATTTAAACCTTGGCTATATACCCAGAGCACATGACAGCATTTACCCAAACAAAGGCTTTTCTTGGCAGCCTAACGCTTTTAAGTCTTCAACCTGACATGATGGCTGTGAATGGCAAAGACAGAAAAGAACTGAGTTCTGTCATTCATCATCCACCTGTTTTGATGGCATCCATCTTACAGATAAGTAAAGCATGTAGGTGTGACATCTGTGCTAAGCGTGAGCTTTGCAACATTTGCATTGTAAGGAAGGAAGGTGTAAGGTATCTTATTTGAAAGAGGAGGAAGGGGAAAAGCCATGAGAACTAAGTTATTTAACTCAGTTTGAGTTGCAAGAAAGACTAATACAAGGTGTACCGAGCATTTGTTGGGTTTCTCTCCTGAATGGACCCTCATGTGGATGAGAAGCTTGTATCGGGCATTGAAGGGCTTGAGGTTTCGTGTGCAGCCCACCCAGTAACATGTGAAATCCTCAGCCTTCCGCTGGTCCACATGCAGCTTCTCTATGTGCCTTACCAGCTCCTCCTTTTGGTCATAGACTGCACTGCAATCCATCCACCTGCAGCAGTGGGGGCCATAGTCCTCCAGGTCACCTTCTTCCTCCTCTAGCATTGGAATTTGGGGTAAAAAGCTTACTCCCTGCCTATGAGGAGGCATGTGAGCTTGTGCAGAAGGGTTCTGAGAAGAGGCCTTATTTCTGTAGTGATGTCCAGAGAGGTGGATGTGTTGGTGTGAGTGGTAAGGTGGTGGAGGCCCATGTGGGGTAATAGCTTCTTGGACAGTAGTCAATGGAGCTGGCTGTAGCTGTAGAGGTGGCAGCATATTGTTGGTAGTTTGGCTGCAGGTGTCTGACATATTCTCCAGAACCCCTTGTTCATCTGGGAAACACTGCTGCTCCACCATCATGTTAGCCATCTGGCTCTCCAGACACACTCCCTCTTCAAGCATCTGCATGCGGAGGCACTCTGACTGTGTGGCTGGAGCTTGTGAAGAGCCTGGCATGCAGTAGGGATTGTTCTGGGGGATGGAGCGACCTCTCACCCCCAGGAAGTGACCATACCCCTCAGACAGAACAGGCGACAGTGTGGAGTGGGAGGATGGAGAACTGCGGGAACCGTTGATATAAGCCACGAGTGAGGTAGGCGAGGTGCGTATAATGGAGTTGAAATCAGTACCCATGACATCTGACAAAGGGGACATGGAGAGAGCTCTTTTCTTCGCACAGGATTGTTTTGGGCTTCCAACATCACCTGCAAAGAGGTAAGAAGGAAGGGAGGCAGAAGTGCTTGTGCCACCTGATACGGTCGTTCCCGACATCGCCGTGCCAGGGCAGAGGCTGGTCTGTTCACCGCCTTCGCTGGCCTGTATGGACCAATGAGGTGGTCCCAGTGGAGGGAGCACACGGTAACCATATGGCCAGTCATGTCTGCCACTAAACAGTGACTGTGTTTCAAACAGACTGAGTGTAGTTGATGCCAGGGATTCTCTGGACATTAAAGATCTGAAAAAGATTGGGATTACTTGCTTTGGTAACACTCTCCACTAGCCTTTTCAAGAGCTCATCTTCAAATGACATTAGATTGATACTGCTCACCTGGTCTCAGTGTGAGGAAATGGCCCAAAAAGAGACGATGCGGGCTGAGGCACAGGCCCCACAGTGTCCTGCTGGTCTGAGACAATATGCATGGGACTACTGGTCACTATTAGGTTAGCAGGAGCTGCCTGACCAAATACATCAATCGAGGACCCAGACACTGCGCGATCTGCTGGACACAAGCCCGAGTTTTCATGAATAAAATATCTACTTGGGAAATTCTGAAGCTTTGAACATACATTAAAACGGGGAAATTACTTTTATTCAGCAATATTATTAAATCAAAATGCAGTTGATCCAGTTTTTGTTAGGAATTGACTGGAATTTTCTCGACACACTAAAACAAACCTGACATTCCTTGCTCTGTTAATCACTAATAAGCTTTGCGCCCTCCTTTCAGTAAAATATTTAGAGAAAAGCTTCATTCTCTGTAAATTATAAATAGGTCCACATAACATATCACATAGAGGGAAGACATAAAATAATGTAAAAGGAGCCAAATCTACTCAAATTCAGATTTTTGATCAACTTAAGTAAATTCAAAACATTATCTGTGTATTTCTAGATGTCTCAGTTACTTTAATATGCAGCTATATTGTGTGAAAATCTGCTCCTCCTAATCGCTCATCTGGTTAGTTTATATGTCTAACCTTTGATGAAATTTGTTTTTACCTTTAAAACTTTTGTTAGAGGAGCTGAGCCTTGTTGGTTTTGTGTGTTGCTGCTGTGGGGTTGCAGTCGGCCCAGTGAGCAGCTTTCCATTGGTCAACACCTGCCTGCGGAGACTTAGGGTTGGCAGTAAGACGCTTCCACTTTGGGTCTCAGAGTTAAAGGAATGTATGGTCCTTCTTTTCACTTTCTCCACTCGCCCTGAAGGGGGGCTCAGACAGGTTAGTTGAGGGGAAGAAACAGGCATCCTGATGGATTTGGACTGGTGCCCTCTGATCATCCTCAGTGATGGAGACACGTTGCAGGGAGACACCAGGAGCTGGCAGCCTTTCCCACTCATGACTGAAGATATCCAAAAGGGAGTTGAATCAACTGTTATATAGAAACCAATCACCCAAGATCCGTACCTAATAAGTAAAATATAGATAATATGTGATGAAATCACAAAAATAATCCACCTTTCCACTTTGAATTTTATACTTAAACCACTTATCACTAAAGACTCTGGCCTTAAAATATAAATAAATATAAATTTATCCAAGTTCGCATGAGCTTTCATCAACAGGCTACAAACCATGTAAACAGCGTCCACTCAGCTAAATCACAACAGGTCAGACAAACCGAGCACCCAAACAGTAAAAACAAACCAAAAACACGTCTGCAGTCCAGAGTTTCATCACACTATCAGTGCTCGTGGTGCGCTGACTCACCTGCTCCTGATTTGCGATTTTGCGCAAAGTGACACGTGAGAATGAGCAGATCCTCCAATCTGCGGCGGTAATCTGGAAAACAGTCAGCTGCGGTGTTTCTCTCCAAGTTTGAGATCAAGAACTGGAGCCTGCAAGGAGTCTTCCCAGCTCACTCCTCAGTTTCCAGGAACTTTTTTTCTCCTCCCGATTACACTTTTGCCCTTGGCACGGCTGTGCGAGAACCACGTCATTCCAACCGAGAGTGCGCCTCAAGTGTAAACTATTAAATACTTTTTTGTTACTAAAGCCTACCCGTTTGTTTTTGAGCGCGTGCACGATGCCAGAAATGGAACATAATCACATACATCTGTTTAAATAAGTTATTCATAACAGAATTCGTGAATCTTTCCAAAATTGTATATGAATTAAAACACCAATTAATTATGACAAAGATTACATAAACTACTACAAATTTGAACAAATTATACGACACTTATCTATTTATATTCACTTTGGTCTCCACTAAGATGCAATCAGGTGTTCATCTATTGACACTGTATTATAGTCTCTGGGGGAACAAAGAAATTAGCATATTTTTTTAATATTATAAACTGATTATTACAAATCAAGTGATAATCTAATGTAAAAAGTAAAGCAGAATCTGTTACACAAATAGCTGATTAATATTTTCATCATCAATTATTAACATACGATGATCCTGCATTTCATGGCTGCAGAAAAACCTGAATGCAAGAAAAACCTGAACCCGTTAATCCCACGTTGAATCTTTTTCTTCAGCATTCATGGTGGATTGATGTGCAGAATGATCTCATCTGGTTTCACGACTTTTACATCATCTCCTTTGGGATAAAACATATCGAGACCCACAGAGATATTTGGTGAGATAATGTGGTGTAGATGCTGCATTATAATAAAAAACATATAATATTGCTATAGCGCAATGATCAGAGAGATACATATCTATTGGGTAAATGCCCTGCAGATTTTCAGGGTGTTCTGCTCCAACAAACCTGACTCAAATTGAATACAACAGCCTATGAAGGTATCCCCAATCACTCATTAATTTGAATCAGGTTTGTTGGAGCAGGGACACGTTCAGGCTTCAGCATTAATCTGAGGTTCACACAGGGTTATGCTGAAGATTTGCTAGCATTTGATTGTTTGTGGGGTTGCATCTGCAGTTTAACCAGATTTAGATGTGGTGCATGACCTCTCAGTAAACTTCTTTGGCTACCTTTGTTTTCGATGTTGTAAAATGTTGGTCATTAAGTTATAAAGGCTACAAACTAATCTCAGTTTGGACTGAAGCACTTCATTGTGAAAAATTTTGTGTTAAATTCAAGATAATTTTTGCCCCAACAAGAGATTAATATCTACACCAAAAGCAACATAAGAACCAAAATCTGTAACAATGTAGCCCAAAAGGCAACAGATTAATTTCTGAGCAATTAAATAATTTCTAATAAAGGTTAATGAACAATTGTGAACAATAATGAACTATTTTTTTTTTTTTTAAAAAAAAACAAGGGGTTCAAGACCAAGTACAATCTTATACTCATAAGTAGAGTCAGGAGAGTGAAGTGGCCGAGGGCCATCAAATACGATCAGACGTAATGGTGATGGTTAAAAAGTTGTGGCAACCAAAGTCCAACTATACATACATCTGTCGCCTTCATTTTACATCCTGTAAGTGCACATTCGGTGATATTCTATACATAATAATATATGAACTTAATAATGACATTAGTACTGCAGAGAACCCAAGACCTCTTAATTATGATGAGTCAGACGGGCCGTATTTAAGCTAACTGTTAGCTAACAGTTAGTGGTTGCATTCAGAGCACCATAAACTATGGACACGATTTTCTTTTAACCTCGCTTGTTGAGTTGTTTTTAAAAAATCTGTCTGTGCATCTTAGATGAACTCTGATCGGGGTATTCCACTTTTGGCCCTGCTAATGGATCGTACAACCATATACTCTCTGGAAGACTTTAAGGACATTTTTCCAGTCCTAATTCCTACGGAAGTGTTTAGCCGTCACACCCACGAAAAAAAATATTTGACCAGTTTCTCTTTTTAACGTAAAACATATTTTGTTATAATGAAACAGATTTTTGATCTTGCGAGATATTAATCTCGTTATATTGAGAAACTTTAACAAGGTTTCTCGCTATAAAGAGACATTAAAAACTATGTTAATATGATTATATTTCCTCATCTAAGTGACAGAGTTATATTGTTATAAGTGATATTTTTAACCGTAACATCGTTTCTCGGTTAACTTTTGATTGTGGTCCGGAGGGGTTTCATCGGAAGAACGCATTTCCACACGGAAAAAAGATAACTTTATAACTCATTGTATTAACCTTGTTGAAACAAGGGTTAGGGTTACACATCCCGTTATAATGAGAAACCATCTCGTTAAAGTTTCTCGATTTAATGAGATTAATATCTTGTTATACCAAGAAACTGTGACATTATAATGAGATATGTTTTTCATTAAAATGAGAAACTGGTCAAATATTGTTAATGGTTGTGACGGCTAAACGCTTCCGTAACGTCTTATATCGTATGATTTCGTTTGCTGATTGTGACATTAATATGAAAAACTCACGTGGAATAAGTAAATCCTGATTTAGAGAATTTAAACCAACCTACAGAGAGCCAAACACATATAACTGAATGAGACTAACGCGTTGTTTACCCCTAGACAAAGATGGCGCCTTTGGTTGCCATGGAAAATACGTCATTGTGATGACATGCTGTCTAACAGAATGCATGTAGAATGTAGACGTTTTTGCTTTGGATTTATGTCCTTTTTTGGAAAGAAACGTGACAGTATTGTTGTAAAGTAAACTTTCTTACATTAACTTGATAAAAAATTAAAAAGAACCTGAAGTGAGCTGTTCATTTGAGGAAACCTTCTTACAGTGGAATGGTGTTTAATTCTCGGCTGATAGAAAGGAAAGATGAACAGAAACAGTTCAACATAGTAATTTATTTGCACAATATCCAGAAAGCGAAGGATAACTTAATTGAACAATTTATGCAAAGAATTGATCATTTTCATCCTATTTATTAATCACTGTGTGATGTTTACATGGTTCTGCTTATATTTAGTACTTGTGCTGCATCTCTAGAAACGCCAAAGGGTTTGGGAATGACAGATTTCTAATAATCAGTATGGTCAAATGGTCCTGTATATTCTTAATGTGGTGCATATAATTATCTCATTCTTTCCATAAAGCATGCCAAACTATTTATGTTGCAAAAATTTGCTACCTGCTTTACCCTCCTCTTCGTCCTCCTCCTCCTCTCTCCAGATCACCCATGGTTAGGCTCTTTTCTCTTGGTTGCTGGAGTGTTTGCTCTGTGGATCATGCTCCAGGATGGCATGGAAACCATCATGTTTAGAGACAGAAAGAAGATAACAGAGCAGAGGTTCTGCTCTGCAATCGATTAATAATGATGAACATAGAGTTTGACAGAAAATGCATGAAGCCCATGTTGATGTCTGTGCATTGAGAGCTGCATGTGTAATTGGAGTGAACAATCAGTCATAATCACTGTAGGGAATTCACAAAGCATAATGGTGGGTTGTAGTTAAGATGCAGTGATTTGATTTGGCTCACAGCCTTCATTGTACTGCATTGTTAAATATTTTGAATGGAAAATCATATTTTTTTTAAATGAAGAGATACTTC
>JBAMHX010000021.1:12253040-12278881 GCA_037177515.1 Pseudomugil tenellus
TATATATATATTATGTGTGTGTGTGTATCCGTTGTCACTGCCGTTGCAACCTGTTTTCGGCACTTCCCCATGACCTCCTCCTGTGGTCCTGCTTTTTAGGAAGAAAAATCACCAAAAAATCTAAGCTGTGCTGTAGTTGGTCCCTGACTTTTAGAATATCCTGCCTGTCATTGGTTCAGCTGGCTGCAGAGGCCCCACAAAGCCTCGCTAAAAAATCACCAGTGGGGGAAGAAACCCGAGGGCAGTTCAATAGTGAATGTCCAGCTTTCCTGCATGTTTCACCAATAAATGTCAAAGCTCATCTGGTTACAAGTACAGTTCCTTGTCTGATTTACCACTGCTGTGTGAAAAGAATGGAGTTAACTCTGAAGGTATCTGCAGCTTTGGCCCAGGAGAAATCACCTTACCTCCAACTTTGGAGGTGAAAGCAGATAAGTTTAAGAGCTGTTTCTGCCAGTTTAATAATAACAATAGAGCCAGACACACTTTCTCATCTACACACTATACAATAAAGACCTTTAAAGCCCACATAATGTTTGGATATACCAAAATACCAAAAACTTACTTGTTTAAAGAGGCAATTCGCAGGCATTTAATAATTTCTATATACACAATACCATTACGATGACATCACAACTAAACTTAACTAGTATGCCTTTTCTTTTAAAGAGAATCTTAAAAATACAATTTCCCTACATACTTTAAATGATTTATTAATATGCAATCTCCCTTATCTGTTTTAGTTGCTTGTTAATATCAACTCTCGAGTTATTTCCGATTAGAGTTCACGTTATTATTAAGTTATTGATTCTTTTGTTTGCATAATTGAAATACTGATATTATACAATAATTTTCTCAAGCTTTGCCAAATTAGTTCCACATTCCTTTGACCAACATTTCTTCTTCCCAGACCAACGTAATGAAAATGTCTGCTCATCCCCATCCAGGTGATGCAAGGCCTTTCACATACTGAATCTCTTTCCGCAGTCGTCTCCAATATTTTTCCCGTCTTTATAACAGCATTAAACGGTGCTCGAAATCTGTGTCTCATTTGTCAGCTCTTTTTACTGGAGGCTACTGACACTCCAGTCCACAGATCATGAACCCAATTAAAGCAGGCAATTTGTGTTAAATTTATTATGCCAAAACTACTCTGCCATTGGCTTTGAGCTCATCAGGGTTACCGTTAACACACTTTGTAGCTCAGCCCAGTGCCTGAAAGGCCTGTGGTCACTTTGTTATTGTTCCTTTGATTTATTTCCCTGATAGCAGATAAACTGGCCAAAGACTGGTTCACCGTCCACTGATATTAAAATAAACTGCTGCTTCATTATGTGCTCTTTCATCTCAGTGATGACAGTATATATGGAGGAAGAAGATGTACTGACTCATTGAACAGCATAAACTTGGTCAATGATCATCTGAGAACAAAATTATATTCTCTGACTGTTTTGTGCCAGAAATAATTTATTATTCTACAAATGTAATCATTATGCATTTATTGTCAATTCTTCTTACTTAATTTGCATCTTACTGTTACTTTGACAATAATTAACAGTAAGTAGATTTTTTTGTCTTACTTGATTGCCAAAGGTTAAGAGGTTATGCGTGGAAACAAGCTCATGAATGCTGGAGTTACTTAACAAATACTAAAACAGAGTGTAGCCCAGGAGGGGAGGAGACGCTGGTATTGTTCTATTTCAAGGTTGTCAGGCTGACTGATGACTTCAAGGCCTCACATCATTCTTCTCTTTCTTTTCTTTGTATTTATGATTTGAAGGAGAAGAATTACAACAAAGAAGGTCGGCAGAGTCTACTGCATTTGTTTCCAGTCTTCATTTGACTGTCAACTGAAGCTGTAATTGGTTTTAAACCCTAAAGGGCAAAAATGTCTTAAGAAAACACATGTGAAAAAGGATGCAACTATTCTATTTGAGTGTGTTTTATTGAATTTAAAAACATTTATCAAACAGGTGTTTAAATATGATGCCACAAACAGCCGGTCATGCTTTTAAAGTGATGTTTTAAGGAATTTTAAAGTGTTTTAAAAAATCGCAACTTGTTTAAGATACATTATTCTCACATAATTGCTTTGTTTTTTCTTTTTTAAAAACACAGTTTTAAATACAGTCACATTTACATTTCTAGCTTTGACATCTAGTATTTAGCCATTGAAAAGCTTTGATTTTTAGTTTTGGTGACCAAAACAAACTGTTTTAGGAAAAAAAAATTTTGCTTCAGAAAAAAATTGGAAATCATAATTAAAACATTATCATTAATATTAGTAATAATTTTGTGAAGAAAAAACTGTTAAATTTGGACTTTTATTAACACTTTACAATCTTCTAAACCCTCTGCACTGACTCAGACATCGCACATTTCCCCCCAGACAGCATTAATGCAAGTTGACAGTCCATCCAGGTTCTTGTCTATCAACCTGTCACCTCACTGATCCCTCCGTCCCCAAGACAGACTGCATGTCATTTACTCCTTGAAGGGGGATGCTTGCAGAAATCCATTCAAGAGGTGATTAACTGGTCTGATAAAAAAGAACTTTACAAGCCATTAATCTTCCTCCAAACAGCACAAATAACACAGACTCCTGGGTCTGAAAGAAATGCCCAAGTCCAAACAACACCAAGGTCACTGAACAGTTTAATGAGTATGAAAAACATATAAGGCTGCAATATTTACAGTCAGTAGATCGAAAAAGCTCCATATAAGATTTTGGACTAAGATGTCAGATACATCTTCACTTATAATTGCAACACCGAGTGAGGCCAAGTATTTAAAAGAATTTTATTTCTCCATTAGAGTTCATTTTAGTTTTCCAACATGTATTCTAATCAAGTAAAGCATTGTTATGTCATTATGTATCACAAATCTGGACATAAGAATGAAACAAGAGTGCAATCTTGATCTTTTCAAAGGCTTTCAATCACTATGTTAGTTCAGCAGCCAGACACAACAATACATAAAGAAGTCTTTATTACCTACACAATTACTCACACAATTTGTGGAGGTTGATGGTCTTAACTTATGGTTGGAGGTAGTACTGACTGAATAAGTTTTTTTGACTTCCTCTTGTTGCCAAATTGATTGATTGATCAACTTACCAGAAACCTATAAAAGTCATCGTAGGGATGAGTTTAGCTTTCCTGTTTGGAGTCAAAGTAAGCTTTATTATGTTTAGTTTTACCTTATTGTTCTTGACTGATAGTAAATCTTCCCATATTAAACACTTTTTTGGATAAAAAATGAAGTGCTTAAGAACAAAAGATGTGAATAATTTCCAACACCATAAAGTAGGAGAGTTGATCAAGTACAGCTTGTTTTCAGCCTAGCACACACTATAATTTACAGTAAAATACTAGCATCCGTAGTTGCCAGAATTACACTATAAATATTACAGTAACATTGTATTATCCACTTAATAATAATTTACTGTGAAAGCAACAGATATACCATAAAACCACTTACAGCTTTTAATGATGAAATCACAATGAGATTGTAATATGTATAATAGTATTTTATTGCAAAGTCAAAATATATAGCGAAACACCGCCAGCTGTGGTTGCCAGAATTTGACCATAAATATAACAGTAATTATTTTTTCTACATGACAGCAATTTTGCGAAATTGCGGAATTCACAGTTTATAACTGGTATTTCTAATTGTGATAACTATTATTTTCATGTTTTTTTATAATTAAGATTCACAATAAAAGAGAGAAAAGAAAACCTACTGTAAACCGAATTACAATTCATTATCCATATCAATCAAAAAATGCTTTACAATATAAAAACAATCTACACACATTACAAAGCTTTCTTTCACACACACACAAGCACACAAACAGAACACACATACAGTGCCCTCACCCACTGCTAACGTGTTAACATGACTGTCTCTTATATGAAGGAAGTTATTGAACAAAACCATCCGAGATGTCGCTGCTGTGAGGAAACGATCTTCTGGATCCATTCACGTTACAAGCCAGCCTACCTGTGGCCAAAAAGTACCACAACAGCAACTTTCCAGGTAAAAACATGCAGACTCTATGTGTAGTATTTTAATGGGTACATAGGTTACTTTGTACAAGCCAGCTAATATATGTATTACTACATGACAAACATGATAATTGTATAAAGTTGCTTCGTTTTTTTGCATTACTATCTGGTAACCTTGGCAACAGAAACTCCGAACATTTGTCAACATAAATTATTTCAGCTGCAGCCAACATGTTACAATGACAGGTATTAAATGTTGTTATTAAACAATTTTAACAGTAAAAACTAAATAAATGTATTAATAATTTTATTAATACATTAATTAATTTAATATTTATTTCTTTTGTAAGTGACCATGGTATTAGCAGGATAATGCCGTTCGAGATGTAAAAGAAATTATTGGACTTCGTAGAAGCAACTGTTCTCTGATTTAGATCAGATGGTTCACGCTACTCTTTTGTTTATTAATTTTTGATAATCGACATCTCGTTGGACATCCCGTACATAACCCCTACTTGAAGTGATAATACATGACGGGGTTGTTAGCTATGTTTTCCTTAATGGCGCATGCATTGACTGTATATAAGAGAGGGCGCATGACCTGACACTGGAAATGATGTTATATGCAACAGAAAAAAAATCCATTCTGCTGATAGAAATATTTTATTATATTTATTGAATGTACCTTTTGTTACCAAAAAGCTGATTTAATGAAGCAATTAAGAAAATAACACATACGTATATTTTCGTATTACAGTGTTTTACAATTATAAAAAAATTAAAGCAATTTAGCACTTCTTAATTTAGAAAAGGCTTTTATTAATTATGGGTAATTAAACTTTTTGAATTAATAAATTTTTACTGTTGCTATTAAAAAGTTTTTTTTTTATACGGCAAACATTTTTTTACAGTGCATCACTTATGATGTATTATATCTTCCAGCCACTGGCATGAAGCAGATCTCTGCAAGTCTCGATAATATCATCTTGCAGGTTTAGTTTTGGTCCAACACCTGAATATTGTCAGGCGTGTGTCTCTCTTATCTCCATGTTGAGCAACCACATAAAGAACACATTGATATTATTTAACTGGACCAGATGCAGAAAGCAGTAAAAGCAACATTTTTTCCTTTGCTTTGCTTTTAGTTCCAAATTGCACGCTTAAGCAGGAGTTGACAGAAACCTAAGTTTGCATTTATTTGCCAAGCAATTTTCAAAGTCACAGGGGAAGCATGTATTCCATACAGAGCTGTCAAAGAAATGATCACACATGAGCACACACATTTACTTTTTTATTGGCTAAATAAATAGAAGATGTTAAATCGTTTTGCATAAGCAAACACACATGCATGCACGTGCATCCAGGCTAACATGTTTGTGCACCCACACAGAAAACAAGGCATTGCATTAAAGGGGAGACCCATCTGGTAGCTTGTGCAAGTGTAGCACTCAGCGGACCCTGATTTCATTATCTCAGCATGTTCTCCGTGACCCGGAGAAAAGTGACATCTGATTTACCTCAAGATCAATTTGTATGTAAATCAGTGAGAAACTGGAGGGCGATAGAGGGGTGGCATAACAAAAGCTGTTTCTGAGTGTGTGAGGAGGTTTTAGAGTTTGGTTGAAGCAGTGGTCTCCACAGAGACACTAATAGCGGTCATTTAAGTAATAGGACCCCTGCCCAAGCCACTGTGCCACTTGGCCATTCAATATTAGCATGTTGCTGTAGATTTCATGTTATTTTCCATTTATCCACAGAACAGATTATTTATAGACTTATGCTTGAGACTGATTTAACTTTTCAAAGTCTCTGCAAGTCAGTCCATAACTAAAATTCACTGTAATGCTCCTCAAAGAATAGCATAAATGTCCTCTAAAAATGGATGGATTTGCTGAGAGGTTAAATGTTAATCACTTCACTGTCTTGCCAACTGGTTGTTGCAGTCATGTTACCATACAAACCAGGCTTTTTGAAGTGAAAGCTCTTTCTGTGACTGTAAAATATTACAGCCATATGGAGATGACACATTTTATCTTCAGATGATGAATGCCCCCTGCCTTAGAGACATTTTGGTCAATTTCCTCCTCCTTGATTTGAGACCCAACCAGGCTCTCCTCAACTTTTATGGACCACATAAGAAGTGTCAGCTGTAGCCTGCAAGATTCTTTGCCACCTGCAGAAAGACCTGCATTAGCTTCTCATTACCGCATTCTTCTGGCAATATTATTCTGCAGTGCGATACGTCTGACAGAGTTGGTGCTTGCAGTCTTTGGTCTCAACTTATGACAGATATTTCAGCACACCCCCACCCCATATCTCTCCACTTATAAGATCAGAATCATTTTAAGGATTTTTGAGAAGCATTTTACCCAAAAAGCTGTTGAAAACAGACAAGGACTTCACCTCTTATGCTCTGATATCTCTTTATGGTGGGTGATTTCTGTTTACTGGCACAGAAGAAGACCAGTGGGGGAAAAAACTGTGGCAACTCAATATGAGGGGGGGGGGGGGGGGGAGTAGTTTTGACTGGAACAGATGACATTTAGAAATACCAAATGACTTTCAACCTGCTGAGTTTGAATCAGTTTCTTAAAGATCAAGCAGACTTTCAAGCACTGCGCACACTGCATGCTGACTTCAAATTTAATGCCTGTATTTATTATACATCCACATGCAGCAGGCACATCCTTGCACAACTGTCATATCAAATATGAGCTCAGGATTGTCCTGCAAAATTGCACCTATAAATTATACTGAAGGTTGTTTCATTTTATCTGCAAAGTGAAATGATCTTTCCAACCATTCAAATAATGCCAATCCAAGTGACATGGTCATATAAAAGCTCTTTCTATTATTAAATGAGTATATCATCTCTGCTTGACAGTGACAGTTAAGATAGCAACAGCTGCATCGTTCACAAAACACCTTTAATTTCAACTGAGGAAGACTTGATTTATTTTCATTCAAAGTGACAGAGATTTTTAATGATTTTAGTGTGAAACTTGGATCGCTTTAGTGATTTTGATTATAGCAATAATGAGAGTTTATCTTTTTATTTGCCTTCAGGCAAACAATCTAGCTACCTCACTTTGCTTTATGTGAACTTCCAAAGGTTTTTGTGTAAGACAGGATGAGGAAGTTGTCCAATTTTAAAATTGCTTCTGCAGATTATATCAAAAGTTTAAGCTTCCTTATATGATTCAAATTGTAGAATACATCTTATATATTTCAGTTCCTAACTGTAAACGTTTTCAGGTCATAAATGAAGCACAGCATTTCCTCCCTTACATAGCTACTCTATAGAGTTTTACAGTATGTAGGCATGGTGGACCGTGTCCTTCTCAGACCATTTAACTCCTCAGGTACCACTCACTCTTCTCGACCCAGCAGGTGCACCGGTGCTCTGCGGCTGCCCCCAGAGATGAACATAGACCACACACACTAACACACACAAACACACACAGTGAAGGGTCTGAAAGCTGATGATGACCTATTTCACTTTATCTCCTCCATAAATTACTCTATTACAGCATGTGTAACAGCACCAGGAAAAAAAAGCAGCAGCTTCAACATCTGCTTCTCAGAACCGACAGAGTGCACTGGTCTTGGCTCGTCGCACAAGAGTGACCGTCTACCCCCGGCACAGTCCTCAGCCTATTATCTGCTCCGTGCTTGAGAGAATGGGCTGTGTAGCTGTGTCCACAATGAACTGGGAGAAGTCACTTGTGAGAGAAATAAGAAGATTTTCCATGGGAAATAGATGGGTATTATTAACACAATCCAAATCGAGGAAGCAAAGTTCAACAGAGGGGATTTTCTTCTGCTTTGCACCATTAAAGCTAAACATTGAAGTTAGGTTATAGTGATTTATTTAGAATGAGATGAAGTGGGCTTAGAAGTGAAGGAACAGCGTATTCCAACATGCAAGCTGTATTCAAGAGTTAAGAAATCCTTAATGGAAATATTTAAAAATGTAACAATGAAATGTGGTAAGCTCTTAAAAGACTGGGAGAAGCATAAATACTCCGAATTAAATTATATTAAACAAACCACAAAGGAAAAAGTCCTAATTCATAAACATTTGAAATGTCTTTGGTTTTTATGACCTTTTAAAATTGGATTTTATTATCATTATTTATCAAGTATATTTTGAATTTGTCCAATAAGTACATGAAGTATTCATTTTGCATTGATGCAAAGCGCTTGGTGCGGCGGTTTAACGTCTATTTGTCTGTATGTCTAAAACTGTAGAACAAAGAACAAAGGAAAGATCCAAAAGAAAAAAAGAGTCTGTCTTTACATTTTTCCTCCTCAACACTCCAAAGAATTAATCTCTCAAGCAGTTTTGACAAGTGACCCTGTGGGGGGTTGCAAATGTTATGGCAGGGGACCCTATTTAAGTAGCCCACATCTTAGCCTTTTTCTTTTTTTCTGAGTGATCTAATTATTGCATGTTAAATAGGCATCTGGTAAATGGTGCATATAATGATGCGCTTCCACAGAATTAAGTGCCTGCCTGTCCTGCTGCTGGGCTAACACATAAATTGGCCCTCCTCTGTTCTCTTCTCCTTTTCTCTCCTGCTTTTCCCTCGTGCAATCCCTCATTTGAGTTCTGGGGTGAACGTCTTGCAGAGACATGCCTCAGGTCCTCCCTGAATTAATGACAGTAGAGGAAGATGAGTTTTGGGCCCCATCCTATGTCACAGGGAAAGGAAACTGTGCAAAAGTGCAAGATATGTGTGAATTAAATGGAGTATTTCATTGTTTAGCATTTACTAGACAGTCTACATAACTATTTTTTATTTTAGAATAAACATAAATTGTTTTCAAATGAAGGAGAACTTTAGAATATTTAATTGTTTTATTATAGTGTTATATTTAGAATATTTCTGCATTAATAAGACCATCAAAGCATCATCAGAATTTTATGCAAGTTCTAAAAATAGATAATACAGATATTTCTAATTTTATGTTGGATTAAAGTCAACTTATTTCTGGCTTTGTTGTCATTAAATATAGTTAAATATAATATATTTATTTATTCTTTAATAAACAAACTGGCTTAGATATGGACAAGTCAGTGTTGAAAATGAAACACTGTGTCTCGATCGACAGTGGCTTGATGAAGTCATCAATATTCAGATAAAGTCTCTATATTGTAGGATATATAAAAAAAATTCTCAATCACTGATGGATTAATACAGAGATCAGATTGTAAACAAACCTCTCTAATTGAATTAAAGATGCGGATTGTCATTGTGTTGACTTAAAACCTATGATCCCAGAATTTCTCCACTTACATCTTTAACACTGAATAATTTTCCTCAATAACAAGTGACCAAGTACAAAAGGTTGACAAAATTAAGCATCAGTGTATTAAGTTGATTTGTGGTAAATACATAGCTCAGCTTGACTGGCATTTCTGGGGCTTGCGTCTGAAATCAGTTCAGTTGCCCGACAAGAATTACTGTGGAAACATCTTGCACCCCTCCCTCTTGACTAGGCTCTGTAAATATCAGCAGGCAGCATCATATCTGCTCTATTTCAGCAAAGCCTCACCAGTATTGCTGACATTTATCTATATCTGCTGCTAGAGAATAACCTTTATGAGTTATGAAAGGCTGTCCGGACCTGCCTGTTTGAATGTTGTAACACATAAGTTCATCATTAGAGCCACAGAGACAAGGCTTAAAGGACCAATCTGTAAGCTAAATGTAAATAAAAGGTGAGTTGTCGTACTTAATAACCAATGAAAAAAAATAGAGCTTTATTTTACACTGCATTCTCTACTGAGTAGACCGACAAACCATTTATCACTGTTATTACTGTTAAGGATCAGTACACACATGTTTAAAAACCTTCATAAATTCACACAATAACCTGTTTATTTTGGCACAAAATAAATGGCTACACAGCTGTTTGGGTTCATAATACACAGTAAGTGGGTGTGCTAAGGCTTTGTGAGGAGACATGCTTTGTCTTTTTGATTTAGATACATAATTCATCTCTGCGCCTTCAGGCGGTGCTATTTTACCCACCACCACTCAGAGAGGCTCCAAATTTGTTCCCTCCTCCTCCTCTTCAGTCTTCTACATAGCACAGACGTTCACGGCAGATTCTTATTTTCTCAAACTATACATCATAGTGGATATGTTAGAAAGCCAAGAATGTGAACGGAACATTGCAGTATGGAGTATTAATGCAATTTCATAGTTACCAACAATGCCTTCTTAAGTTTATGTTTATGCAAACTTGAACTGAAAAAGTATTTAAAGGCATCCACTGATCTAAAATTCCTGGTATGAGTTTATTATTCCATATATCCTGGAAAAAATGTCCCTGTTTTCAAATATGTTTATTAATAAAAAAAAAACATTAATTGTATGACAATGAAGTGAGATTTACCACATTGTACATTTCTGGGCCATATGACCATGTGCCCTATAGGTCTTTATGTTTTCCAAATGAATCCAAATCACATGACCTTGTTTTTTTTTTTTTTTTTTTAATTAATGACAGACACTGAGGTGCAGTATGCTTCATGCACATTTTGTCACATTTACTGACATGCTCATTAGTCACAAGTCACATGCTCTAGTTAGACATTAAATATAAAAAGATTAGAGGATATCTGTGATGGTAAATAGGAACATCATTAAGTGATTTTGTGCCTGTGATTAAATATGAAAGAGTAGCAAACATTCCATAAACATAAACCGAGCAACTTTGTGATATATCTTTAGGAGTCTTATACATTTCAGTAAATATAAGTACTTGCAGCTGTGCAGTTGGCAGATGGGCAGTAAAACTTCTCATAAAACACTAAGCATACTATTAAATGTTTCACAGTTGTGTTGCTTAACCCCGCTAAGTGCAGTTCATTACTTGGTGGTCTCATTTCCATAGCAACGTGCAAACTGACCATTTGATGGGTAAAGTAGCATTTCGATCCAAGACATCATAGACCCATTTTTCTCAAGCTTGTTTTAGTTCTGTAAATGCTTTCCAGTGATTAAGGAATTCATTTTCAACAAAACATATGGGAATATATATGAAAGAAAGTAATTTTATGGTTTTTTTTATTAGCAAGTGCAAGAAGCAGTTTAATTTTTGAACAAAAGCAAAACTAGGGTGACCGATCCTTGTCATGTGGCGTTAGTCTTCTGCCTGTACCAGGTCTGGCCTGGTTGGATGGCCCAGAAGCGAATGGAAAATGAGTGAGGCCGGGTAGCAGCAGACTGGAGCTGTACACTCCAGTGCCTCTGCATGCTGAGGACAGCTGACACACGCTGGTATTAAGACATACACATCAACGGTCCAAAGTTACAGAGAAGGGAGGCTGTTCCAAAAACCTGCCTGTTCCCACTACATGTCTCACCTGTCTCATATATTGGCAGCCAAGTCTATTGGCAACATCCTCCACATGCGACCAAAAAGAAAAGGACATATAACTTCAAGCGTGCATGTGAGCGTGTAGGGCTGCACACATGAAAGCAAGTAGGAAGACAAAATACCCGACCAACAAATCAGTTAGTTATGCTCCAGCGCAACTGTTGTCCTGACCACATGTTCTGACCGCATGTATTGACCATATCTGTTGACCTGAAGTGCTGTTTGCATGGGGTTCACAGACTGGGCCGCCACACTGGAATAGATTAGAAGACAGCAGGCCTAACAGCTTGGTTTGGTGCTATCCTGCATGGCTGCCATCCCGCCTTGAGCACTACAGATGCCACCTCACTAGTGGGTAGTGTGAATGTGCTGTGAAAGGCATTACTTCCCTGCTACCAAACCCCAACTAGAATCAATTTTAACACTTCACAGTAGTCTTTTATGGTGACAATAAAGTTTTATTATATTAGTCTGAATGATGATGTGCGGTTAAAGTTGAGACGTAACAGAAAAAATTCATACAATGTCTGACTGGATGGAGATTCACTGAGTTTAATGAACATCACAGTTCAAACATCATAGAGCAGGTTCTATGCAAAAGGCAGTGGAATATGTTCTTATTGTTTTGATAGCGGTTACACAGGCATTATGGCTCACCAGGGAATATCATACTGAGGAATTCACAGCTCAAGGTCTTTCAGCTTTACAGCATGCACAACAATAACCTGCAAGAAACAAACAAGTCTGACATGGAAACCAGCCTTCTGCTCCTTTGATACACCCTCGCGGGAGTCTGGGTCTTTGCACGTACGACTGCTAAAAATGCCTTAGCTGTGAGGGTCACCTTCAGTGCCTCACCCAGGTTTCTACCTGCACTCCACTCATGAACATGAAATCCATCACCTGGCACCACGATGGTAATGGACTCATTTTTTTCTGGCTGCTGGTTGTCGGGCAGATTCACGAGGGACACAGGTGTAGTTCCCGTGCAGTGAATAATCGACCTTGCGCCAGGGGGGAACGTTGAGGTCATCACTGTCAATGACAAAGAGGACACCTCTGAGAATGGACCCACAATGTCTTTGTGAATGGGATGGGGACACATGAGGACATGAGGCTATGAGACTGAAGGGTTAGAGTGGGATCATTAAAGTTTGTGAGGAGAAAGAGAGGAGCCAAGATATCGTGCAGGAAGGGGGTACTTGGAAGAAAACAGGAAATAGGTGAAAAGATTTAAAAAGGAAGGAAAAATCTGTCCAAGAAACAGATGCCATATGAAAGCCAGATTTGTTTTGGCTTATCTATAGTGATTATTTTTACGGTCAACTGCCTGCAAAGTATGTTAGATTAGTCGTTATTGTGAGCAATTAAAATTTGTGATGTCTGCATTTATACCAACAGAAGGCTGAATTACTTGCCAAGCAGCGTTACTTCCTGAAACCCACCAGTAAATAAACAAACACATTTTTATCCATCATTTATTTTATCTCTCACATTACTAAGCAGAGTTAAGCAGGTTTTTCATGAGGGAGAACCTAACAGTATTCGTTGCATTTTAACCAATATTGCAAGCTTAGAATGTCATTTTTTGTTTGAAGCAGCAGTACAGCCTCATACAATAAAGACAGGGGTTAAAAAAGGACAATATCATGGCCACAAAATCTGAGTCAACAATCCTATTTTCCAAGAAGCAGATATTGCGCTGTGCATTGTGTATGTTATGTAGTGTATTTGCCCAGGGGCCATAGGGTCCTTGCATTTACACATATGATGTTTGAGCTCCGGGAGGAGGAAATCTGTGAAAAGCAGAAGAAGCTGGCACAACATTGTAGCTTTGGTGGTGTCCTTATGTACCATACATACATGCCTCATCCTTTTAAAATGATCTTCTTTTCCGTTTTTAGGGGGTTCCTGTGTTTCTTTCTAAGAATAAATCACAATTTTAAGCTTAGCATAGATAAATCTCTGTGAATTCTATACTAAACATAAAAATATAAAGTGTAATGACAGAAAGACATTTATATATCATTGGTTACATAGAAGGATTTTAATATGACAGAATGATGTGTCACTTGATGTTTTGTTTGATCTTTTGCCAAGCAACAACAGTCACTTGCAGTTTTTGCTTTTTCGTGCACCGTTTCAGGTGATGAGTGATGAAAACAGAGCCAAACAGCTAGTTATTTTTACAGATCTGTGTGCTGCAGCCAGGCTCCCTGGTCCTCCTGGTTTCCACATAATGCTTTTTAATTTTCTGCTTTCAGATACATCTGTGCCTGCAAGCGGAGATGCACAATAACACAAGCAAATCAATACGATTGCCTGATCAAGGCTATACAGTCAAACACAAGAAGTGAATGTTGGCAGAAATCCAGGATAATGCATCCAAAGTTTACCATTTTAAGAGAAAAAAAGACAATTAATTAGATAATAGAGAACATGATTTCCAAGTGCCTTTTGGGAAATTTTAACAGGCTGTTGTGAACTTCATCAGAATATCCACATTATCCACACAGAAAAACAGTTTCTGAAACTACATGTTTCCATCTTTAGTCATAGGTTTAATGATATTCAAAGTATCACATTAACTGTACAAACACCTTTTGCTGTCTTTCTGAACAGCTCAGAGCTTCAGAGGGCACTTTAGCTTCTTTGAGTAATTATAAGGGCTACAGGGATAAACAAGACCTGTTCAAAAATAATAATGGCAATATTCTAAATATTACTTGAGCACAAAATTGGGCTTCTTGATTTAGGACGCACAGTAAAACTTATGATTAATTGCACTCCAAACATGTCTGGGCTGTAAGTAGTCTACGACTATTAATCAGTCGAAGAGCCAAATAAAGAGCTTCTCTGCCTTGTTAATGTACACCTTCTGCTGTAGCTCCCAGAGGTATCATAGCTAAACTAATTGTTGTAATATAGGTCTAAGCTTCTGTGTTTCTTGTATTTTTTCTGGGTTTCTTTTATGATTCAAAATTTTTTCCAGGAATTTTCTTCTATTTGATTGTGACTCGTATCCCAGTTGTAAATAAATGAGAGAACTCAGGTGTACAATTTCTACTTCATAAGAAACCAATCTTGTCCGAGTATTAAAAGAAGACAGGTGCTAGACATGATAATGAAGTGCTGTTGGGCTACTGAACCTCAGAGGGAGACAATATTACTGATCTTAAAGGCAAGGATAAGTGGTGTCCTTTAAATTGCAGCTTCTTTATTCAAAATGATGCTCAGACAAAGTCTTTTAGGTCTGTGGGAGAGTTTGTTGAAAATGAAAAATCGCTAAAAATGTCTGTACAAAATCAAAACCAAGGTCATCGAACTCCGGTTAATAATCAAATATTCAAGTTAAGTCTCCCAGGATTTCCTTCCTCTAAATTCTTAGCTCCATCATTAAACATATTACAGGAAGAATGAAACCTATAACCTTAGAAAAACTAATGTTGGGAGCTATAAAGCAGGAGGATATCATAGATTCAATTTATTCCCTTTTGACAACAGTCTCTTAAGGTCTCATTAAGGTCATTTTATATGGAAAATTTACTTCATCCAGGAAGTGTTTTTTTTCTCCTAAAAACTGTGTATGTGTTGAAAGACAGCCGGATAAACAATACTAGGATCTTAAAACCTCAAGAAAGAATTGGAAATAGAATTCAGTCTTAAGTCTTTTCTTTCATTAATTATTTTTTTGTAATTTGCATTTATTAAAAAAATGTTATAATTTTATTTCTTTTATATTATTTATCTCATTTTTCATCACCAACTGCTTAAACTGAGTAATTAAATCATCTCAATTATTCAACTATGCAAAACAATCCTGTTCTTGAAATAAATATATTGTCATGCTATCCCTCAGAAACGGGGATATTGCATAAAACGATATCAGTTTATTATTCTAATCTGCAAATGACAAAAAAACAATAATAAAAACAATGTATCAATTTTCTCAGTTTAATGTCACCTAGCATTGATTATCAGTTAAAGCCTCTAAAACAAACGAGAAAGAAAACAGATAGAAAAAGATAAACTACATGTACTCAGTAAACTTATTTGATCTACTGGCTCTGGTCAAACTGCAAGAAAGCAGAAACTGTCTAAAGGTTTTCAGAACTGCTGGTACAATGCCAAATGATTCAATAACATTTGCTAACTTTGTCAAGCTAACTAGCTAACTTTAGCATGCTATTCAACCAAAATGTGATGTTTGAGTCCCATGTGAGCCATTACATGATGATTCCACGTTAGAATCATATAACTTATTAGGACTAGAAATTAAAAATATACATAAATAGGCTTACATATAGCTGATATTAGTTAAAAATATATGGTGAGGGTTAGGGGTAAAATATTTAATTATTGATATATGTTTAAAAAATTCTGTCATCTCACCTAAATACTTGCTTTTACAATGGAAATTATTATTACATCTATGAAATAAATTGTGATTAAATCACAACAGAGTCTTTTCCATGAACACCATTATTGTTAGGAAAGACTTCCAGTTTTAGAATAAACAGTTATAACTCAGTTAATTCTGTTTTTGTGTCATATATATTCACATCAAGCCCCCGTTTCGTGTTTCAGCCAGTGCTAAACAGCTTTATAGCTATCTTTATTACAGTTAATACTCCTCCAGTTCACAGTTTTCCGCATGATAACCAATCCCCATATGCACAGATGTGTTGCGCCTCACTAGTTGGTTCCTATTATGTGTGAAGCTGCCAGAAAGACCCCACACTGAGAAGCCCCATCTCAGCTCTCCACTTCTACTGAGCCACCAGCTGTACAAATGACTGAAGCAGTCTCTTCACAATGATTCTGCCAGTGCAGTCCTTATAGTAATGAAATCTTTTTTAAGAGGAAGATGCTGAGCTGCTGCTCTGTGGATATGCAGCTCATTCAGGACAAATAGAACTGGCACACAGTAAACTGGCCTGATCCTGGCTGCAGCTTTATCACATTTGACCACAAAAGCCGATTAATGGATTTCACCCCGGTCTGGAGGAGCAGGGAGAGCATGGCCGTCTTAGCCTCACTCCCCAAAGAACTTTCTTGAGGAATCTAAAATCTCAGATGTCAGGGTAGGAAAGGAAACATGTGTAGCATCAGAGACAACTGTGACTGAAGGAAATGAATCACTTCAACTAGAGTGTTGTTGTTTACTGAACTGGAAAAGTGGCTTGCACTGTGTGTTCGAGGCAATCCATCATACTGAATTTGGTATTTACCTCCAGTGGGGTCAGTTAGATTTCTCTTAATAGCATAACATCTTTAGATAGTGTTCATCAGTTATAATATACTTGGTCATACATGAGTTTCATCATGAAAAACACTGTTTTTCACATATGCTAAGTCCATTCCATGTTTTTTGTGTACATACAGTGCTTCTTATGACCATATTATTACATATTTCAGTGAAATAATGCATAGCAGAAGTTTTGAAACAGTTAAAACATCTTTACTGCTTAATATCTACCTGATATTACTTAAGTTTTAATCTAAATCTAAGTAAACACAGTTAAATGGTTACAGTCTGTCTTAAAACTTAATTCAAATGTGTCATAATGTGTATTTCTCTCTGTTTTTTGCCTTCTTTAGCTTTCAATAAAATTGTTGGTGTCTGTCAGTGGGAATCTTTGAGCTTCAATGTGCTTCCATTGTTCTAAAATTCATTTCAGTGGCATTTGTTCAATTTACGGGTATGAGCTGAAAGTTGGCATAGTTATTAAGCTGCGTCTGTGTAATAAAAGCCTTATCTGCTGCTGGACCAGCATGGCCTGTCTGTCTGCCTGAACATGATTGTCAAAAAAACAACAGAAAAGACGTTTGTAGTTAATATCCGGAAATGCAGATCTGAGAAGAACTGTGTTCTTTGTAACTTCCTCTCATCCGTATTGTGCATAATCTGTTGAAATAACAGAAATAACACCTTACACACCTTGAACATTTTGGGTCATATTGTGTTTTGTGTGCAATGCAAGACCTGCGTCTGCCCTACAGATTATGGCTGTAATTAAAAAAAGGTTATTTTCTGACTTTACACAGCTGTATTCCCATCTGCTTGACCTCCTCAAGGGGATTCAATGAATAAATGACAAAAAAAGCCACAGACAACAACACTGGGTTTTCAGACAGCAGAAATGTAGCTCATCTAAATACAACCTTCACTATAAATATCCTTTCATGTAAGCATTTGATATTATTTGCTTCAATTCTTTTTTAACTGAATTATTACTAAAAATAACTATGAATTATAGGTACAAATAATGATATGCCTAGTTTCAAATTAAATAAACGTTTCATTTTCCACCAACCAGTGAAAAAGACTTTTATCATTTTTCCTTTTCTATTCTTTTCTAGAATGTTTTCATTTGATTAATCTAATTTCTCTGACTATCCTGTTTGTCTGATTAAAATTTCCATTTAATTACTGTGATAGAAAAGTAACAGATACTGTATATATATTAAAAAAAATGTTTTCATGTTTGCATTTATTCCATATATCAGCAAGTATATCTGTTCGTGTCTTTATTTTGTTGGTCTACATACTTTGGACATCTTATTAATAATCAGCGCAGGGAAAGAAATTTCAGTGTGTCAGTGTGTTTGTGTGTGTGTGTGTGTATTTGGGTGCAGCACAATGGTAAACAAACTCTAAAGTTGAAAACATACACACCACTGCACAAGAAATTTGTCTTCCTTTGATGAATGATATGATTTGCACATGAGTTACATGTGTTTTTGGAAAAATACATAGGTTAGTATTCAATACCTGTTGCATTGAAAGGGAAGAAAAGACACCACATGCTGAAAATATATATAATGTATAAAACAATAGAACATATTCAGAAGTCGAGAGCAGCCATGCTTGCATTTTTTTTACAGTTTTCTCATGATGACAATTTATCTTTCTATCCTGAGAAAATAAACTTCTTTTTATTGGGATAATTTAGTTGAGTATCACAAGAAAATAAGCTGGTTTCTAGAGATAAATGATTATTCATATGCAGGAGCTGCAGGTGTTGGAGCTGTTCCTGATCCATCCCAGAACAAACACCAAAAGACAAACATTCAGTCAGACTCACTTCTAGTTGAGTTGCTCTGTACTGGGATGTCCCAGTACAGTCAAGACAGCTATGGATGCAAGCTAAAATCAGACTGAGGAACATTCATAGGCCCACACCATGACTGTAGCCCCTCCATGGCTGTCAGGTCATAGTTTGATCAATGAATCCAGTTTTAACACAATAACCTCCTTACTTTTGGGTCCCTTTTATTCATCTTGTTATCTTGAGAAAATAACTTTTTTTCATAAGCCGAAGAGATAAACTATGGTTTTATCACAAGACAAAAGTCCTAGTTGTGTTGAAATAATGTGAAAATGAACTTGTTGTTTCTAGATAACAATTAAAAAAGAAAAGTTTATTAAGGTGCATCTCAGCTTCCGTAAAAACAAACAGCTGCTAAATACACATTTCAGTGTATTTTACCTTTAAGCACTGTGCACCTCTTGGAGACATCCTTCAAAATATTGCATCAACAAAACCTACAATGTGTTTTTCTTTTGGGAAAAGAAAGAAGCAATTCCTTTTAGGTAAGGAAAAGTGTGGCTGGTTGGACTGGAAAGGAAACACAAAAAAGTTTAGTATTTTTATTATTTTAGTGTGTGAATGTGAACCCAGGAGTCATTGCAGACCTGTAAATATCTGCCGTGTCCACAGCAGCTCTTAATGCTAATTGTTGATTAAACAATGGAATAAAAGAGAAGGTTGATGGACTGACTCAGGGTTTTTAAGCTATTTTTGGGGCTGTTTAAAATGTGACTTTGTTTAATTCATCATCCATCGGTAGGTTCTTAGGCCTCTCTAACATTCCCATTAGTGGTGTGAAGGCAAACAAAAAAGAACTGATGTTTTTTAACTTCCAATAAAATTGTTACAGAAGTATGTGGTCCAAAAGCCCATTCGTTTTAGAATATTTCCAAGCGTGGCCGCTAATTGACTCTTGCTCACCGCTTCTCATATGAGCCTACTGTCAGCATTGGAGATGGGAAGCATCTGGAGGTACACTACTGCTTCAGCAGATCTGCAGCCACAAACTTTCATCTCTTTTTCCATGAAGACCTGCGAAGGAGGAAACAATATTTGTTAATGTACATTTTCTTAAATTGTGAAATACTGTGTTACCCACAGAATAACTCATTGAAACTTGTATTTCAATCTAATATTTTCTGGTTTTAATACTTTCTATTTGTAATTTGCATCTTGCAATGCTGACAGTTTCACACAATATTTACTGTGAAGAGGAGAAAGGAGCTTTTTTTTTTTTAAATAATCACACCTTTTCAGGAATGTCCAGGACTTCTCCTTCATTAACAAGGAAAAAAACTAACTGCTACTGTAATAAACTATGCTAACTTATATGTGAAAATTATCAGAAAAAAACAACAAATAAAAAACAACTTTGCTGGTGAGAAAGCTACTTCTCAGATGGGTGCATTTATCCTTATTCTGACGTTATTGAACACATCTAAAGTCTAATTTGAAATCTTTTTATGTTTCTTTCGGGGTGAAATGGTAATGTCACACACTTTCAGAGACCTTTCTCTGCAGCTGATGCAATGCAGATTTCATCAAAGTCTGCAGATCTGTTCCACAACAGTCACAAAAGTAAAGTCTCCCCGCTGAGCCAAAAGAGTTTCATCCTTTCTGCGAGCTACTGAGCTGTGAGCGTCTCCCAGAAAGTTTTAGTGTACACCCCTGGTAACAGTACATAAATTAGCAGCAGATTGCAGTGTTCACTTTAGAATATTATGCAGAGGAGGCGTCATGGGCTGTCTCTATCACCACTGCAGCAACATTACCGTGATTAATGCTGCGTCTCGCCCATCCCAGAGAATAAAAGTCCTGAAACTGCCTCTTGTCCTTCTGCTAATGCACCAGCCAGTTTGACCTAATTGTGGCACATCTAAAGCTTGAAAGCTACTCAGTGAGGCAGTTATTAACTATCCCATTTCCCTGTCACAAACTCGCAACTGCATCAGAGCATTTAATGTTTAATAGTTCTATAAATTTGCCATCTTGTGTCCTGCACAGTAACAGGCTAAACTGAAAATGTATTCCCCACTGCTTCCACCTGTGACATACAACCAGCCCTCTCCTTTCCTCCTTTTGTCGGTGCACAGAGGGGTTGCAGTGCATCTAGTGAGCAAGATGCAGGAACTGCTGTTTTATAGCTGGAGCCATAATAAGCAAAGTCAGTGACTTATTAAAGATTGGGAACATGCACAGAGTTGCTGAGGAGTTTGGAAACTCTCCACTCAAACTTACCAGTTTTGGTTCAGCTATTTCTCCCATCTAATTAAAATGGACTGCGATAAAGTGTAAAGATCTATTTAAAAAAGAGGTTTGCTTGTTTTATTTGTCTGTTTCTATTCATGGGAAAATTCTTGTGAGTCTAATTATCTCAGAAAAGACTAAATAAGTTTAAGTGCATTTGTAAACCTCAAGGTGGCACCCCTGCCACTGCCTTATATTCCCCACTGAGATCATAATAAAGAGTCATACTGTTTATCCATCTGCCTTTACAGACAAACTAACTGACCATGAACAGTTTGGTCTAGCCCCCACCCCTATCCCCCCACATAAGTTATAACTAAACCCATTTCTCTATTTAGTTCAGAGGAAATATTTTGCCCTTCTTAAATATATTAGATTACTTGTTTTATAGCTTCACTTTACACGAGAATCAGTGATCAAGTTAAATGGCAAGTGTTTCATTTTAGGGAAACTTCCTTCCCTACATCTTTTGCTCTCCTTAACATCACACTCCCGGCCAAACACATGGCGGGTCTCGGTCTGTGCCCAAATGCAGTCCAGCTGCTTCTTGTCTCTTGCACTGTTGTAAGAGGTTAATGAAAGGGTCCAGGTCCCTTGATGAAACGATACAACCTGTGCCGAGGCCTGTTTGAATTAGCTTATGTACTCCTTAAACAGGCCTGGTCGCCAGATATATTTTTCCATCTAATGAGGAAATGTCTACTAGATATATATGTATATAGTCGAGGACCTGAAAGTGTATGATTTGTGCAGAATGAAGACAGAAAACTTGATATCTTTAGACGTGGGTTCTGGCAAACAGTATTTTATCAGTATTTAGAAAAAGGAAAAGAACACATTTAATTACATTATACCTCAGCATGCCATCATCCGTCTGTTTAAAGCGTATATTGGATTGATGATATAGTAAATTCATCCTGCGTTTCAGTTTTTTTTAAATATCCAACAGGATGTGTACCGTCAGTGAAGATGCAACCGCACTGATGCAAAGGGTGACAGATCAATAAACTCACTCCAAGAAATCTCGCACTTTTTTCCAGGAAATCCAAGCTGGTCTCTCATCTCAATATTCAAAAGGGTCACACTGCCAAGAAACAAGAACACACAATGTGCCATCTGGTAAATCGCAGTCCTCTCATCAACCCTGTCCAATCTGGAGTTTCTCTCAAGAAAGAAGAAAAAAAATAAATGAATAAACACAGAAATATTTTCAAGAAAAGAGACGTCAGTGCACGGGTAGAGCTGGGTTAGGGCCCCATATTGATTATGTCTGTGAAAAAACTGCATAAATAGAACAATACTTTCAGGAAAATGTATAATGCATTGTTATCTTTGTGTTTTGTTCCATGCTGCCAAATTCCCTCTCAGGTAACCAGAAGAAATGAAAAGGAAAAAAGCTGCAGAAGATGAAGTCAATCTTCGTGAAGGAGACATGGCATTTGCTGATGAGCAAAAAGGTCCGATTGCAGCCATGCTTGGCTTCACACCAATTTTCAAATATCCAAACAGTTTGTGCGTGAGTGCACATATCTGTCTGTCTCTGCATTTGCTGGCCACCATCCTGGATTATTATTTTAAGGTTGGAAGATTTAAACTTGACCCATAATTGAATGCAAAGAGCCCCAGGAATCACCTTTCTCAAGCAAGTCTTTGACAACTGAGCAGGAGGATTGGACAAATGAGGGAAGGTGGTGGTGAAGTTGTTGGTGGTGGTTAGGTGGAAGGGGTGGGGGGGGTCCACTGAAAATAGAAAGTGGGAGTATGGTACATGCAGCTGATTTACATTTACAGCTTTTAATTGCCTTCTTCTGAGTCTTTTAATCAGAATTTTGTACCTGTTTATGCTTTAAGCTCCATATGTTCGTGAAGGTTTAAAAATTCACATCCCAGCTGTCAATCATACTGACCGTTTGAAGGACAGATGACAGCTGCCATGGTGACCAGAAGCCTCATGGTAATAACATGTTTTTTATATCGTTTTAGACCATTTTAGAATTTTTTAGTTTTACACTGAAGTAATAAAAAATCTTCTAAAAGAAAGAAAATACAGTAAAAATACATAAACTTACCTGTTTTTACACATTTCCAGCTGTGCCACCATGTCACAGTTTAGTCAAAACATCAAATTTTCACATTATTTTTGGCTGTTTTAATTAATTTTTCAAGTTCAGCACTGTTTAGAGATAAGCTTAGAGATAAAACAACATAGGTCAACTACAGCTGCTGTAATTTCTGACCTCATTAAAATGAAAACAACTCCAACGCTTCTTGTTGACTGTTTTGTTCAGCATCTTAAAGATTGCAGTTGCAGTACATACATTTTTATGACCTGCTTAGTTTATTTTCATTTGCTGATGTGTTCTGCTCCTGGTATTATATAAAGCCAAATGGAGATTTTTTCTTTTTCTTTAGCTCTGCTGGACATTAATTATCTATAGCCAAGAAGACTACATCTCAACTCTGTCATACTTATTAAGAAACCCTATATTTTGATGATTTCATTATATTTGCCTTGATTACATAAAGGCCTCATTATCTTTGTTGTGCCCTCAGGGTTTGCAGTTCAGTTAACACAGGGATCAATGTGTGAAACTCCATAAACATAGTGAATCGTGTTTGAGATCACTTAAAACTTCTACTGAAACAGACCTAATCTTCAAAAAAGAAATATTTCTAGAAATGTTCAGACATATTATTGTGTATATTAAAAAAGTGACCTTTAAAGATTGAAGACTAACAAACCTTTCCACCAGCGCCTGAGTATGCCTGGCTGCAAACAACATCAAAAAGACTTTTCCGATAGAGAGAATGAATTGTCAGAAAAAAGGATTACTTTTTAAAAAGAAATTTAAGTTCAAGCAAAATAATGCCACCCACCAGGTGGTGTATGACTGCTTGAAGGCTGTTAACAGGCTATTTGGCCAAACTATCTTAATTTGTTAAAGCCAGAAGCGATCTGGACAAAAGGGAAAGCTGCTATGATATAGCAAAAGGTAACAAGGTTTATGCTGTCGGAAGCGTATATCCCTGAACCCCCCCAATCCTCCAATTCCCAAATCCTCAAATAGACACAATGCAATAATATAAAGTCGCACATGTTCAGTCACAAAGCTCCACCTGGTGTCGAAACTTTGAACCAGCCCGGTATGACGTCAGGACAGGATGCATCCTGAGGTCATGACTTTTTAATTTGTACTTGATTTGAAGTCAATGAGAGAAATAGTTCCAGAGATATAGCCAAAACTCTTGTGAGTAAAGTGCCACCTGGTGGGGAAACCATAAATCTGATAATTGTGAAATTTAATACAAATAATCCTCTTGGAGACTTAAACAGGTATACTGAGTATCAAAGTCCAGTTGTAAATAGTTCCAGAGATTTAGGCAAAAATGGGATTTTTTTGTGAGTAAAGCGCCACCTGGTGAGGAAACTATAAATCCAAAAATGCTGAAATTCGATGCAGGTCGTCCCCTTGGGGACCTATACAGGTACACAGAGTATCAAAATCCAATTTTTTAAAATATTTGAGTTATCGAAGGCTATCCGGCGGTGGTTGACATGAAACCATTATGTCCCCGACACTCCTCATTCGGGGATAATCTGCTCAGCAAGATGCAACATGTAATACAGCTATCACTGAATAAATGTAAAGCAACACATCACTTCAGAAAAACATTATGAAAGTAAACCACTCATGCTGTAGCTTGAATTTATCATGAAATAGTTTTCTGGGATGTATTTAAAAAGTCTTTTCTTGCTGAGATGAGCTCCTAACAGAGTTAAATGACTCAGACGTATCTAGGCGACGAGATCTGGTTGAGTTCTTAAATAGCAACATTAGGAAGGTCAATCCTTCCTTCCTTATTGTATTGTGCAGAGGGTTCACTGGACCATTCTTTATGAAAGGAAAGATGATGATGCCTTCATAAGGTTTCTTGTCCCAATGATGCAAACTCTTTCAAAATGAGACCAAATTATTTCCTTACATTCATCGATTAACTGCACCTGGCCAGCTTATCCCAGACAAGATAAGACATAAGGTGGGGCAAAGCAGTGTATAGGTTGCTAACTCAGCTCTAACACAGAGAGATATTCATACTGTAACTCATACCTATGGCTTAGTTTAGAATAGCTAATTAACCTAAAGGTCACTGTAACACAATGCTATCAGTGCAAAATGTCATTCCCAAAAGGAATTATTGTTTTGTTCAATGTAAAATGTGTGGAGTTTATGTGATCTTATTGCTCAAAAATGACAATGAAAGAGTTAACTGTCATAAATGATCTAATTATTGTTACTTAATGTTGCTTTATCTCAACCCTACTGTTCTTCTTTCTCAATTAAACTTAAATTAAACTCTCAGTTGAAAAAGATGGGTTTTCATTGGTTGGAATTTATGGTCTGTGCTTAATGTATATCATGACCGAAGGGCTTGGTGCCTGGATTTGGTTCTACATGTTGAGTGACATAGAGCAGATGAAGAAAAAATGTGACTGAGCAGTGTTTCCTCAAGGAATTAACATCAAAGCCTTACCAACAGGAAACACAGTTAATCACTCTTGTCTTCCACCCCATAGGGATACTCAGCGCACAATGAGAAAAAAATGGGCCAAGTGCAATAAACATGCATGTGTACAAACAGAAGTACACGTAGTTTAAGAGGAACACAAACCAGCATGCTTTTTTAGCCATAAATGTGACTTACATATTTACTGTTTGCTTTTTTCTTTCACATTTCCTCTTCAAAATGTTTCTCAGAGTCCTCTGAGATTACAAACCAGCTCTTGTGGAATGTGAACTGGAACGGTGGGAAGGAAGTATAAATTTCTCCTTCCATATATCAGAGTTGTATCTGGCCATAACACCATTCTCAACACCACACTGAGGAGATAGAGCTAAGGACCCAGCCCAACTTAATGGCCTTCTTCCCCTGAAAGGAAGCTATAATTAAAGTTAAGTGAGCAGATGCTGAAAGAAAAGCATTTTTTGTGATAATAAATGTGGTTTTGAATTTAACACCTCAGGTAGTGGAACACTGCCTGAATGCCCCTGAGGCCCCTGCCACTTCTACAGTATGCCATAATGCTGTGAAGTGCGGT
>JBAMHX010000021.1:12278981-12300682 GCA_037177515.1 Pseudomugil tenellus
AGGTAGTGGAACACTGCCTGAATGCCCCTGAGGCCCCTGCCACTTCTACAGTATGCCATAATGCTGTGAAGTGCGGTGACAACACCCTCCTCCACTTCCACTCAGCTCTGCTCTCTTCCCTGCCTGCTGGCTAAGGTTGAAACCCTTATGTTTCAGAGGGGATTAGATTACTGCACTTAAGTGTAGCAACAATACTGATGAAACTGAGACTACTAATGTTTGCATTGTATCTACAGGGCAGCTAACCTCAGCCGTAGGTAGAAGTGTGGAAATAAAAGGAGGTTTAACACTACTTTATAGCTTTTGTCTTCAAAAGCATCAAATGAAAGTTGGTTCTTTAAGTATCTATTTGTTTGTATTTGAATTATTTCCTTGTGGAGTTTCAATGTTTATGTTTTCTTCAAAATGCTTTTTGGGAACTCAAAGTTTATCAAACGTATGTTAAAATGTGACAGCTGCCATGAAAAATAACCAAAAAATGAATTACACACATGTAGTGTTTTTACAATAGTATTCATACAAATATACATTTAGTATTTTTCCTATCTTAATCAGATATTAGCACAGGTTGCAAAATAATCTATGTGAAATATTTAATTTAAATCTTTCTTGTATACATATATAGTTTGTCATTAGCGCAAATACATGAGTAAGATTTATTTAGATTTTTTTTTAAGAGCAGGTTGATTTCAACAGTTTTTTAAATTGAGGTTCAGCCAGAGAGTAAGGAGGCCCTGCAGGAATTGGAAAGGGTGGACCCCCTGCTGTAACCTCCTGTAACCTGGAGCCGAAACAGAGCAGGGGTCCTGGGATATCACCCACCCCCTACCCTGCAGGAACCCCCACCAGATCCTCGTTCCCTTCTTGGTAAGCCTTAAGTGAAGCCTGACTGAAAGTCGCAGCTTCTCCACAGCAGCTCATCTCAGCAGGGGTGTGCTGGAAAGCACGCAGGACTCCAATCTGGTGCAGAGGAGCAGCAAATCTGGAATGAAGGCTCTCTTTTGTTTTTCCATAAAAAAGACTTCAAATGTCTGCTTTCTCCTCCTGGGGCTATAGGACTGATAAGATTACCATCTCTATTGGTTCATTTTAAATCTACTTTTTAGTCATTTTTGCACATTGCTGTTTAAAGTGTCTCACATATTTCCACATTAAATTTGTTGAGAGCATTATTAAAACTTGTTTTAAAATATTACACAAAATTATTTGCACAAAAAACTATTTAATAATATTTACAATTTACCTTTTAAATCAGTCATTACTCCAGTGTTGATGCACAGAGTTCAACCATGTGCATTAAATAGATTAAAACATGTATAGTAGTGCAAAAAATGTTCATACTCAGCACAAGATGCAGGATACATAATTTTTGGGAGGATTAATGGTTGATTCCCTTGTAGCTAATAATGACACAAACAGCCTGCAGACTGCAGAAATCTGAGGCGTGCCTCTTTTTGTGTTCATTTAAATGATTATTGTGCGAAATGAGGACAGCGAATGCACTAGCAGCTGTACAACATAGTGACTCAATTTGTTTGTTTTTCTAATGGAAGTGTGTGATCAAAATGAGTCGGAGATCTACATATATTTTTTGATTTAACATTTTTTTCTTGCTTGGTTTGCACATTGTTTCTCTCTAGCAAAAACCTAATAATGAGACAAGCAGGTCACTCCCAGGAAAGGACACTCACCATGCGACTCCTCATGCTTTTGCCCTCTTTTGTGCTCGGTGTGCACACTTACACAACACTTACAGAAACAATCTTCAAGTTTCCTATGTCCTTTAAGGTGATGCTTGAATTCTATGGCATCCAGTCAGTCAGCTGTTCTTTGACTGATTTAATCTTGTGTTGCCATGCCAACATTGGAGCAGTAAAAAGGTAGTATTTTATACAACTATAGGATGAAAAACCCCTTCTCCCTCACCCTTTACTTTGTATGAACATGTCCCCCATCCTTGTGCAGATCGGATGGCGCATGCATTAGCGGGAGCTGCATTGAGTAATGGGGTAGGATTGGAGTTTGACTCACTGACCCCACCCATCAGTGCTGCTTGCCACCGGCAACCTCACAGGATGCTCTCTGGGAAATGTCTCTATTGCTTATTGGAATTTCTTTGATGAGCCTGAGTTTCAGGTTACAGAAAAACCCAATCGGTGTTTTCCACCAGACCAGAAAAGACCCTGTCATCTTCATCTTCAACTGAACATCACAGCAGTGAAGACAAGAGATTTCAAAGTTGTATTTTGGCAACAAATTCTTGATTATTTAGCTCCCTCTTTTGTTATTATTCCTTTTCTGCTACATGGCAGTTCACTTATGCAGTCAGGAAGTAGTTTATAAGTGGAGTGCTGTTTGTCTTAGATGTTTAGATGAAGTGCCGTGGCCCCTTTTTTGCCTTGGAAAAAGACTTCTTATGCAGCATCATAAGACAGGAATGTGAACGGCTGTAATGGACTCCTGTGTGAGCCTTCATTAGATGTCATACGACGTGTTTACAGTAGCTTTCCCAGTCCTACTGCATTACCACAACCTGGAGTTGCTTTCCTCCCCTCAAGCATCCATAAATCATCGTTAACAGACAGACGCGACATCCTGCTCATACATCACCATGCAGGCCTTTACTCATCGGCAATTCAAACGCTGTATGTACAAACATCCCTGGCTGTGTCACATCAGTTGAAAACATAGCTGAAACCAACACTGGAACAAAGACCAACAGGGCTCTCTTTCAGCCGCCTGAGATAAAAGCATGTTAAGCAAGTGAAGAGCTCTCCCACCTCAGAACAACATGCCACTCTTTTCCCCATCGTCTAGCAGGAATTTGAATTTTTTGCATGATTATGATAAAAAAAAATGGGAGCTAAGCCAGGCAGAGCGAAATTTCTATGTAAGTATTAATTAGATGTGTGTGTGAATAAGCATAGGGACAGATGATTAAGACTAGTTTCGCTTGTCTCTTAAATCCATTTATTTAGTATTTAAAGCTGTAATTATAAACACACATTTTAGAAAGCACTCTCCGGTGTTTTAAATGGTGCTATAATTCAAATATATTTTTATTCTTAACAAGCATTGGAGATATTTACTAACAATCTGAAACAAAAGTGTTAAAACTGACAGCTTTATGGAGTTTCCGGTTATTAAAGTCATCAAAGATAAACTTTAAGTATCAGGGCTGCTTTTCGCCTCCTTTCATATTACATTGAAACTTTGGTAGGCAGCCATCTGGCAGTCAGAGTGCTGCTGTTACGCCAAGACTCCTACATACAGCAAAATAAAAAAAAAAAAAGGAAAGCAAAAAGAAAAGAAACTTGAATGCCAAATATACTAATTGCTAATTGCACACACTTTATGGTATGTGTAATCAAAAATAATACTAGCAAAGTGGAAACAGTGGTGAGGCTGGATCTGGTAGAAAAGTGCATAATAACTCTTATACTGTTGGTAATCTGACGCATTACCATCGCTCTGTTAGGGCAATGTTCCCAATACAGCCATCATGATGAATCAGGCAGAGAAGTCTCCTCATTGATCACTTACTAGCTGCTTTTATATCATCAATACATTTTAAAGTACCACTTAAGATGAGGAACATATGTCTCCCTGCTGTCCCTCTAAGTGCTTCTATTGTAACTAGCTGAAGAGCAGTAGAAGCTGTAATAGCTTAAAGAGATGTTGCACTCTGATGACGATTTGCAAAATTTAACAAACCTCGCAGTAAAAAGCGTTTCATGAAAAAAATACTCACTAAATTTCATGGCAAGGTTACAATACACATTATGGCTAAGGCTTCATGCTGTCTGCATGATGAAATGGATAGCATCATTTTCTTAAATCTGTACACATGCAAAACAAAGAGCCATCAGTAGTTCTGCTATGGTTGGACATTTCTGCTCTTTATGAGACTGAGTTTGAGGTCAAACAGAAAATGGGATTGGATTAAAGCAGTCCCGCTTTATTGCTTGGGTGGGCCTATATTGTAGATCTGCATGTGATGTGAAGTGTTTAAATAAAAGGGTAGTAAACAATGACACCATATTAACACATGATAAGTGGGCAAGATGGTCGAAACAAGGAGAAGAAACTTCTTTGTGTTATAAAGATAGCCGACTTGACATTTTCTATTTATGGCTGTTTTGGCACAAACTGATCTGTAAATCACATTAATGATGTCATACTACATCAGTATTGGAATACTTGTGAAATACTACAAAGAATACACAACTACTGCTCTACATCATTCAGGCAGTTACTGCAAAAATGCAACTGAAAAACAACAGGATTTTCTAACTAAATTCAAGAAAAAATCTGATGTTATTTCAATCTTTTATCTAAGTAAGAATGAATAAGTAT
This sequence comes from Pseudomugil tenellus, assembly GCA_037177515.1. NCBI lineage: Eukaryota > Metazoa > Chordata > Actinopteri > Atheriniformes > Pseudomugilidae > Pseudomugil > Pseudomugil tenellus. The sequence goes on from JBAMHX010000021.1 coordinate 12,283,338, forward strand.
GTCTGTCAGCTGTCATTTTTAATCCAAGTTTTATTTCTCCTTTTCTCTTTGGTAATCATTGTACTTTTTCCGACAGAGTCCCTCATGCAACTTGGCAGCCAGGTGAGCATCAAGCTTCTCTTCTGATGATAAAAGTGATGTAAAATATATAAGACATCACCATTCAGATTTTTCCACCTGCTTGTATTATTTAAACTCCGCCTCTTAAGAAAAGGTCTTTGTTTCAAATACATAAGCTAAAGCCAAGTTTCTCCCCATGAAATCCACATGTAAAAGAAACAAGCCTAGCAAGTCAGTTTTGTTACACAGCAAGGCAGAGTTAAGCTGCCATTTATACTGACTACCATACTTATCAATGTGTGCTAATGCATCAGTTCATTAAAGGGATGTACATGACAGCAACTTTATCAAAAGCTCAGCTGTCTTAATATTTCCTTTGACTGTGTTTACAAATATGAAGCTAAAGAATAAACCTTGGAGGAATATGTGGCATGCCTTGGTCTATGTTGAGTTTCATTTCTTGAGTGATCTGTTCAGGAACTCTGACTGCTTTACGAATCTGTGTTAAACTTCAGTTTTGGTCAGACATGCATTTACAAAGTCTTTTGTCTTTTGATGGGGCTGCTGGTGGGCTGAGATGTGAATAGGGCAATATTTCTTCACTTTCAATTACCAATGGAGAGAAAATGTTGAGTCAAGGATTGATGATAAGAGTTCATTGGCTTTTTTATGGAAAAAAAGTAAAATGTACAAATGTTAGGAGATGTGTTCTTACAAGATTAAAAACTGCTGGAGTGGGACACACTAACTCATCTGTCACTCATCTACAGAACCACATCATAAAAACCCTAATAAATAAATAAAACAACCTGCATAAATGGAAATTTTGTTGTGGAAAGAATAGAAAGTAACAGTCTGCTGTCATTTGCTGTGAAGACTTTGGAAATGAGATAATTTGTCAAATGAGGGAACAAAATGAAAAGAGTTTGTTAAGACACACTTCAGCTGCGGATAAAGACATCTTGCTGTTGCAATTATGTACATAAAAGAAAGCTGAAGGGAAAAGAAAGAATTGCAGTGGTATTTTTTCTTACCATGGTGCTCTACAAAAAATAAATAAAAATAAAACAGCTAATGTGAAAATGTTTTTTTCTGTTGCCTAAAACAGTTTTTTACAGACAAAGATGCAATTTTACATCTTCTGTAATAGTTTTCAATAAACTGATTATGATAACATGGTGAAACAATAACCTGTAGTGGTGATTCTAATTAATAGTAGACGATCATAATGAAGGACAATAATCTCTGTTAATTATTATGTCGTATTGCCTTATAAATGTCCTGTCATGAGCACTTCAGCTAAATAGCTCAGATTGCCCATGTCACCCCTAGTTACCTCTAGTGAATCACAGGAAGCACAGTCTGAGCAATTACAACACAACTTTGCATTTCAATCTTTAAATGGAGAATGATTCATGTGAATGTTATTGCAGTTTGATGGTTGAGCTAGATAAGCCGTGCATTTAATTTGGATAACTGAAATAAAAGCATAAAATTGCAATAAAATATCACTTCTATGTTAAATTAAAAGCTTAAAAGCAAGAAAAAAACATGATTCTGAGTTATCAGTAGATATAACCTGTAGGAGTTTCAATATGAGTCATGAGTCATAATGCATACTTTTCTACTATGCATAAAACACCATTAAAAGACTTTTAATGCGATCGCTAGAGAGGAACAAGTAATTATGACTCAAATGACAAACGAATAGTTGCTATTCATGGTTCATAAACCATGTTAGATGGTTTATTCTTCTTGTATCGTCTTAGAAGTAATGTGGAAAAATACATGAGAAAGATTAAAATCTTTAATGTTTGTCAACATTTTCTAAGTGAGGATTTGCATTGTTTCTGCTTTTTCTTTTTCTTTATGGTTTGTTTTGTGAAATCTCAGTCCATTTATGTCCCTCTAGAAGTAGATTTGTTATTGAAATCACACATGAAAGTGGACAAAATAAACCTTTACAGCAAATCTTTTTTATTAGTAGCACTGAAGTGGTGTGGCATTCGTGACTGATCGCTCATGTATGCTTGTCCATGTGTGGAGCTTTTGTGATTAAAAAAGGGTTTTAAAGAAAAACTGAAGAGGTAAGAAAGATTTTTCCCTCCATCAGCTCACTGCTGCAGTTTACAGCAGCAGTTTTAAGCATGGCATCATTTCACCTCCTCCTCTCGCTGTCCTTGGCACACTTAGCCAAGGTGGTCGCGCTGACCCTATCAGCTGGTTCTGTACACATCCCATAGGGGGCCATAACACCCCTTAGCCCTCCAGCATCTATCTCCTGCTCCCATGTGCCTCTGTGTGGCCCTCCTCAAATGTCTCGGGCTGTCCCTTTGACAATTCCTTCTCAAGAAGTGATTAATGCCTGTTTACTTCAGAGAGGCCAAAGCATTTCCCTGCCTGAAAGCGGGGGTGGGCGGTTGAATAGAAGGAAAAGAATGAATGGGAAAAAGGAAATGAGGAGAGGATGAAATGGTGTAAATGTATGGATGGGAGACTGTGATACTATAATGCTGAATATGCCGTATGAGTTGCACCTTGGAGCTGAGGTAAGCAGGAGAAAATCGGAGCTTTTATACAGTTTTATACAGTTGGTCAAAGCGATACAAGAAGCACTGCAGGTTTGAGTCACTGCATGTGATGAAAAGAGGGCAGACACTTTTCATCAAAGATTAGCAGTACTTCATGTAGGAGACAGTGGATCATAGACATCCTACAACAGCCGTGTTTTGTCTGAGCAGGCTGGAAAATTTTCATGAGCTTGTGGTTCCTATAATGCAAAAGAAAAAAAGAAAGAATGAGGAGTGAGAACGATTGCGTCTACCTGCATGAAAATATTATCTTCAGTAGTAAATTTTTGCTTTAGCGAGTTTACATGACAATCAGTGATATTTAGAATCAGCTAATTTTAGGTGCATATTTATGACTTGCTGGCATCTACTTGACCTGCTGTTTGGCACAAAATCTTCCATCACTTTGAGGTTTTCTGACCATGAAAAAATCAACAACTTTAACTACATCTTGTACTACTAAACAAGTAGCTGTGAATTTAAACCTGTATACCTGATCAGATTATCTGCTTGGTTGGTACCTGATCTCAGAAGGCTTGAAGTGATAATAAGCAGATTGAAACTGGTCTCTTTGATCAATCCTTAGTCGTGGAGAAGATATAAGGTGTGTTGGAGGAAGGGGGGATCTGCTCGGTGTCACAGCAGGATTCTTACCTTCCTCCAGGCAGAAAGTTCAAATGAGAATTCAGAGCTATGAGTGGCTGGTGAACAGGGTCAGGGCCTGGCTTGCATCAGCAGTCACACAGAAACAACTCTGGTGGTCCAAGGAACTGCAGCATGCTATATAATCAAGCTCAGTACTCTCAGTATATTACAGTATGTAGTAAAGATGAGCACTGTTACAAAACCTTTGTCAGAGTTCTGACAAGGAGGTCCATCAGCATGCATCATGGAAGCACCAAACTTTCTGTAAAGAAAACGTTTAATTCACTGGTTGTTAACTTTATAAGTTTTATTAAACCAACAAATTACTAGATTAACAGGATTAATTTAATCTCATTAAGTTTTGACAAAACACAAGTAACATGGTTTTGCATTAATATCATATTATCAGATAGGATTAAATGCAACTCTGTTAGAAGATTACGGCACTGTTCCAAAAGTCTTGAACTACGCTTAATCACTCCATGTTTGCCAGGAAAACACTGTCCTCTGCTAAGTTGCCTGTTATACACAACAATAGAGCAAAGTTAAGTAAACTATTCAGTGTTTAATTGTTTGTAAGTCAATGTTAATTGGCTTGCAAACCAAAAAACAAACAAAACAAAATGTTTGTTAAATGACATGTTAAGCTTTAGCCTGTAGTGTTTGATGTAAACAATCTGAATGTAAAGGACGTGATTGACAAGCTCGGTTAATATTACAAAATAAATTAAATGAAACTACTTGGTTACAGCTAAAATACATTATTTTTTAAGATGGTTGTCACGGCCATAGAATTTTTACACTAATCATGTGGTTGCTTTCACCCTTACCATATTGCATGTTTTTCTAACATAATTGGATTTGCTGGTGCACTGAAACACTACTTGGGCAAGTTTTGGAGAGGAACAATCTCTTTTTACCAGCTCAGGGTCACAAAGATTCATGAAATAAACAGATTCACATCTCTCTATTATACCTTTTGAACATCTAATGCACATCTGTTGTCACTAATGTGATAATGCACATCAATGCAATTTGCAATGGTGACAGTTTCATATAATGGAAAACATATTTATGATATAAATTACAAAGGAAAGCACAAGGAATCACGGGTCTTGCAAGTGTAGTTATTTTACTTTTCCCATCGTGCAAAACATAGATATGTTCAATTAAGCTGAATTCAGTTTGTTTATATAGTAACTGTTTACAATATATGTCATCCTAAGACACTGGGAGACATTTATATCCAATTATAACTCAGTTGAATCCCTGTTCATTATAACTTTATCTTTATGATCCAATTTAGAAAAAAAAACAGCCTGACTGAGGAAGTCATTGAAACTCACTGAAGCTTCCCTTGTTTTGACCTCATCTCAAGCATACAGTGAGCAGCGGAGAGGAGCAACACGCCTGCAGCAGAACCTGTCTCAGGATGGGTGGCTGTTTGTTGTCGCTAGGAGTTGAGAGGACAGGAAAGACACACAAAAACACAAGATGAAGATGCTTTCGAGGAGAATACATAATGTGATAAACACAGAGTTAATGGCAACAGAATGACATCTGCTTACATAGAGTGAAGGAGCGGGGTGAATAAAAAGTGCATCTTGGAAGTTTCCTCAGCAACCGACAGCTTCGCTTGGAGGATGAGTCAGAGTCATGTTGCCAGTTAGGCAGAGGTAGAAACGGAACAGTTTTGGAGGACTGAGGCTGAAATAATTTTACTATTTTTAAGCCTGAAGTGTGAAACTACCACATGTTGTGGAGTGGACTCATGATGACACATGCCAGTGTGAGCTTTTTTTTGTTTGTTTTTTCATTTAAAGCTGTGATTCATCTCCCTGGTTGCTTGTCTTACATTACATAATTTAAGATAAAAAAAAAGAAGTGGACACTGATTGTGTAACTGTCATGTCAAACCACACTGGTGGTATCAGCAGTGTCTTTGATTCTGTGTTTTACAGGATGACTCACAGGCAGACGGACATGCAAATCGATATTTTGACTTTGGCCACTGGATTTTCTCTTACAGGAAGAGCGACGGTAATGGAGGAGGACTGTAAATAAGTGGAGGGTTCTTGACAAATGAATCCATTAACATTTGCCTGTGTCGCCTGGTGAGCAGATTTGCTGTTTTATGGAGCAGGAAAAAAGAGCTTGTAAATCTGAGGGCGCTGCAAGGGTGAGGAGCTGAGAGCAGGCTGAGGAACACATCTCCCATGATGCAGCACTTTATCTCCCTCCCAAATGGCATCTTTATCTGCCTAAATTAAGTTTTGATTCCTTGCCACATACGGAGCTGCAAATCACTTTTAATACTGATATCAAGAGCAGCAGTAAAGTGTGCCCAAAGCGATGGAAAGGAGCTTTATTGTGTGGCATACGACTGGTGTTGCCACCATTTACTGTCTCTCTGTGGCTCAGAGTTGTAAAAAGAAAAAATTCTGCCCCAAACCCCTCCTTTGTGTGCAAATCATATTATGCTATTCGTCATGAACTAAATTTCTTTCTATCCTGCAGCTCTGCACAGAGAGGTACCTACTAACTTTAGCTGTTGACCTGTTACTCTGTAGATGAGGAAGGACACACCTTAGTTTATAGCTGTGATTAATTTCCTGTTGCATTTTCATTCACTGATGTTTATCTGTGAAATTAAAAAGGAGCTGGGGTATATTTGTGCATGTGGCCATGAAGAAGGAGATGAAGTTGGAGAGTGGCTTTCACAGAAATAGCATTACATTTCCTCTGCATAATCATTAGTCTGCCTCTATATCTCTCTATTTGTCTGCCTATCAATCTGTCTGTCTCTCTCTCTAATTGATCCACAGCCTGATGCTAGGAACAGGAGTACTGTTAGTACTCAGCAGTAATAAGGGATGTCTGGCATGTACATTGCCAAGAAACTAAACATTGAGGAATATTTCTGGGTTTACCTGATAAAAAAAAGGTGCAAAGATCACCAAATGCAGCAAAAATCTTCATCTTGTTACTGGAAAAATATACTCATTTAATGGGAAGACATCCAGTTTGTGCAGAGGTGTTGATTTAACAAGCTCACCATTCTCATGGATAAAAAAAGTCATGTCAACAAGTTATTACATTTATGTCTACATGTTATCAAGTGTTCTGATCTGTGGAGTTTCCATATAGACACAAAAATTCATTTTATTATTTACTAGAGAACTAAATTCAGTTCAGTTCAATTGAGCTTCATTTGCATCACACCACCTCACAGCAATGCCGTCTCAGTAAACTTTACAGACACATCAATCTGAGCCAATTCGTTATAATTAGCCTAGCTAAGGGAAACCAAAAGATCGCAAGAAATCTTGACGTTGATCCAATCTCCCATCCTGAGCATGCAAACTTTTACCTGACAGGTTAATTGCATGAGTAAAGTCAGGTGGTTTGGCCAAACCTAAAACACATTCTTATTTCCTGTGTGTTTCATATAGTTCACTCAATGGCCTTTTGGGTAATTTTTTAACAGGGTGCTTCTTTCTCATCCCTTTCTGGTGCACAGAAAACTGTTCTACAGCTTTGTATACAGATATGGTTCTGCCAGGAAAAGTGCATCTCTTTGACATCTCCTGACTCTTGGTGAGGAGGTGACTCCTTAAATCCACCCATCTATTATCTCTACAGTTACACTCTGGTAGCTGGATGCTATCCCAGCAATCACTGGGTGAGAGGCAGGGTACATCTTGGACAGGTCGCCAGTCCATTAGGGCTAAGCTCTGACCGTGCCATGATTTTTTATTTGTTTATTTATTGATGGCTCTGTTACTTATTACAGTATCTCAGGAACATGGTTGAGGTAGGATCACACAGCACTTTCAATTATTTTACACAACTTCAGAAAAAATAAATAGCAACAACTCTTTTCAGGTCAGAGAAAAATCCAATAAATTAGGCAGAACACTTGTTACTTCCCTGTTGTTTTGGCCGAATCCATGATGTGGGTAGATAAACAAAACCCAGTTAGGGCTATAATTCTTGTGTACAGCATTTTGTCACCTCCTGTTTAATTTTACCAGCTTCTTTATTTAGTTTGGATTGAAAATGATAACTACAAACATTGCCATGAAAATACTACGTATGGTGTTAATTTAAGTGAATACCATTGTTGTACCTCTGAATGCATCCTTTATTAACACTCATTATTCATTAGAAATTATGAACTTTAGACTAATCATGATACTGTAGAGGTGCTTTTTAATATGTAAAGATTGTGTTAAAAATCTCTAATGTTTGGCTAAACTAAACTCTTTTGACTGAATATTTAGTGGAAAATGAGGTTACTGATCTGTTGAAGTTAAAGTGCCAGCAGCATAAAATAGACTTGGCAGCAGATATGCAAAGGCACAAAAACCTGAATTTAGTTTCTTTACACTGCAGCCTGAATGGAAAATTACAGATCTGCATATTTAGGGAATTCCATCTGCTCAGCATCGATAGAGAATATTGATATAAAAACTCATTTAATTCCACAACTCTGAGTGTAACAGTCTTATCGCAGTGATACAGACAGGTTAAATGAAAGCCACCTTTGTGACTTTGAAAACTCTGGCTTTAGGCTAAACATTCCTTGCTTACATAGTAATCTTGCTTATTACAGCCCTCTGCTTTTCAGCATTGCTTCATCGATCCTGCTCTTCATTTATATGGCTCATAATATTTCTGTTTTGAAGTAGAACATCATTTATATACTGACCGAACTTGTTATTTCTATTATTTATTTGTTTGCTTATAATGATAAAATTATAAATGATCAGCACACACTCAGACAGGGAGTCCTGTGTTAATAAATAAAGCAACATTTGAGTTTTAACTTTTTTTTTTTTTTTTTTTGTGCTCCAGACGTCCACTTCCAGCATCCCAGACATTGTTGTCCTCTCAGGGTTCATTAAGTCTCCAGGGTCAAATTTCCTGAGATACTAAAGCATCCATCTAGCAGCGGTTATGTGGGAAAAAATCTATCCTTCCCGTCAAAGGTGTGGATGTATGGACTAATTTGCTGAAAGTATTATGTTAACAATTCAGGGGGAGATTTGCACATCATCTTTTCTCTGAAACACACTCTTTGACTATTAACATACATCCCTTTACAAGACACTTCCTCAGGGTAACATGGTTTTATTTCCACAATAAAAAATGGTAATTAGTTTATAATTAACTATTTAATCAATGTTTAAGTGCAATAAACCAAAATAACTAAGAAATTATATCTCTGGACCTTCATCTCACCAAAGTCATTTCAGATAAACATCCCTAAAAGAGTCCTCTTAGTTTCTGCAGTACCAAAGAGTTGATGTAGAAAACACTGGGAAGAATATACCAAATTTAAACGAATTGACTCACTCGGGATATTGCTTGCTGCTTTCAGAATCTGTACCTCAAAGGCTTATGAGAGAAGTCAGAAGAGAATGTCAAGACTTGTTCAAGTTAAGAGGCCACAAATAAATAAAAGCTCAGTACAAAAAGCAATGCGCAGAAGGACATTTAAGAGGGCACACATCATTTAACCTTGAATCAGATGGGCTGTAGCGACAGAGAGCTGCAATTCTTTTCACTTCATTCAGTGAAGAACAGTAAAATGAGGCTACGGAAAGCATCTTCAAAAACATCAGCCCTGACTCTCCCCTATCTGATCATTCAGTCTTTGTGTATTCCTAAATGTGAATATCAACAATGCAATTTCCGAAAACCCCTCAAATAAGGAATTAGAGAGAATGCACTCCTTAAATATTTCTAATATAGTAATTTGTAAATAAACATCTATACTTCAGTACAGTGATGCATATTAGATTCACCTTGCTTTGTGTTTGAGGTAGAAAGAAAACAGAACAGACGTGAGAAACAGTGGATCAAAGGAAAACTGTTCCTGGACCGGGTGTAGAAATGGTGTCCGTGTATCTTCTGTTACTCTTCTCTTATGCCAAAGTTCTCCATCAAGTTTAACTAGAGGCTGAAAGGAGTTCAACATAATAATTCATGAATGGATTGTTTGGTAAAAAGGTAAATGGCTGCTTTAATCTGGACTAATCTGTAGGCCAAAATAAACATACCATACAAGTATATATTTTTACACAGAAACTGCCTCCAATACATTTAGATCCCCAAAGTATCCGACTATCAGTCCAAAACCAACGGTAAACACCCTGGATGATAAGCAACAAGATATGACTAACAAAATTTAAGATCTGCAATTTTAACCAGGGTTTCATGGTAGCATGGTGGTTAGCAGCCTCACAGCAAGAAGGTTGCTGGTTCGAGCCTTGGCTTTGGGCAGTGGCCTTTCTGTGGGGTGTGTGCATGTGTCCCTGTGTTAACGTGGGTTCTTTTAGGGTTCTCTGACTTCCTCCCACTATCCAAAAACATGCTTGACTGGTTCTTAGGAGTGAATGTATGTGTGACCAGTTGTTTGTCTGTGATGGACTGGCAATCTGTCCAGGGTGTACCCAGCCTCTCGGCCATTGCTTGCTGGGATGGGTTCCAGGTGCCTGTGACCAGATAATGGATGGATGTTTTAACCAGTGAACACAACCAATAAACCAGCTGCTCTCCTGGTCGAAACATTGACATCTTCAGCTAACATCATAAATCCATGGATAAAATAATATGTAGAAGTAAAATACGTAGAAGTAAAACAGCTGTTTTATTGGTGTGTTTTCATCACTTCATCATTATTCTAGAAAGAGAACCTCAGTGATGCTGAAGCAGTTCAGTATACCAACATCTTCCACCATTATCATCATAATCATCATTCACAGAGGCAGACGAAGGTCCTACTGTTGTTGAACTATCAATCTGGACATTCAGCAGCGTTGTTTTGTTTGTTTTATAACATGTATCAGTATCCACTGTCATAAAAACATACAGGCTTTCAAGGCTTTCTGACTGGTGTCAAAACAGAACAGAACTTGTCGGGCTGCCAATGTATAGAGTTTAAAGGACCAATCAGATCAATAAATAAGCTGTCAGCTAAAAAGACATGGGTTGACTGGAAAAATGCCCAGTATGCCAGATGTGCCAGACTACGAATTATAGTTAACACTAGTAAAATGAATGGATTCCATATGCAATGGGGGTTGAATAACTTTGCAGGAGACCGAAGTGTTGTCTGTAGGTTAGGCGTTCATAGCTTTAGATAGACACAAGAGACGCTGTTTCACATGTACATAATGCATGCAGCCTTAGCTTTTCTGATTGTTCATGCTGTCTTCATATCTTAACAAAGGAACTTTGGTATCATGTGGAAAGTATTGAAAGCAACATGAATACATGACCATAAAGCCAGGTAAACCAGTTGTAGCTTAGGAATAATTACAGACCAGTGCTGCATCCAGTGTAGCCTACCTGTGATGGCAGGAAAAGTTTGTTCTAGTATTTCCTGCTGCTGTATTGGGCAGTAGTGGCAACATGATAGAACAGCAGTGCAGATGTTACGCTATTTGTTGAGTTTTCAAGCCATGCCAGGTCATATGAAGCAACTGTCTCTGAAGTTATTTTCATGATTCTTGCTGTGGATGTTTCATCGCCATTACTGTACAAGCACCTTGAAAGTGTAGAGGAATTTCATGTATTATCTTTGTTACCTTGCTCTTAATTAATGTTTAGCTGAAAGGTCCGACCATAAGGGTCCTAACTGATGTCATTCTGACTTTAGCAAACCATCTGCAAGGCCGGCGTCCTTTCATCAGGGAAATTTTTAGGCGAGACCTTGGTCTTGTTGTCATAGTTGAAGAACAGGTCCCAGATTGACGCACGTGACCAAAGTCTTTAAACAAAGCTCCCCTATCTGACTATGGCAGAATATTTCCAGACTTCTGTGTGACGACAGATCTCTGGAGAGATTCTCCCCGAGTTATGACCTTGTACCATGTTTGTATGTCTTAATGTATTTTCCCTTCTTGTTCTAATGTTTATTGTATGTCCAACTTCTTTTATTCTTCATTATTAAATTCATATTCTTCTCAATCTAAAGAAACCAGTGTCCTTGACAGGAATAACATTCATCTACAAAAGTTTATAGTTAAAGGTTCCAAATTCAGATTAGGTGATATTTCATTTGGTTTCCAGGACAGAGTTACAAATGTACTTGTGGATGGCTTTTTCCCAGCTGCACAGTTGTTTGGTCCCCACTCAAATCTCATGACCAAAGAAGCTCAGAACATTCCTGTTTTTATTGATTGTTTGCTTTAAATCTTGGTGATTTGCCATATTGTTTGACTCTTCATGTAAAACATTTTCCCAGATTGATGTCAAGACCCAAAATGAACACCTTTAATCAAGACAGAAATTCTTAAATCTGTAAGAAACAAACAGCAATGAGTCAAGACTCTACAACCTCAGAATTGGAGGTGCTGACTCTCATCCTAGCTGCTTCACACTTCACTGAAAAACTGAAAAGTGTGTGTGTGAGGGTCATGGTCCGATGCATTCAGCAGAACACAAACATTCTACAAGCAGAAAGAGAAAAAAACAAAAAAAAAAAAAAAAAAAACTAAACGAAGATCCCTAAAGCTGACATTCTCCTCCCATGGGCTGGGCCTTGAAATCCTGTCTATGAAAATCACATCAACTGGTGACAAGGACAACTGTGGTAAAGGCTAATACCAAGTGGAATAATACTTTTGACTCCCTGCTGAGAACACATACATACACAATATAGTCAGAGGCCTTCTCCACAAAGCATGTGTGAAGATGGTCATCTTTCCTCTGACAAAGGCAGAATCTTCATTTTTCTTCATTTCAGTGATAATGTCCTTAGCTAGACATTCTTACCCCCAGTTCACATTTGAGTTTGCTAGACATGTCCTCTAACTTTGTGAAATTCATTTTTTAAACGTTTAAGTGTTTTATTCAGAAGATGTTAATGGGTTTGTGCTTGAGTTCAGATGAGCTCTTACTCCTTCATTGTTGTTGTGAAGGGAAAAATTAGCGACAGAGTTCATTGCTGCTTTTTGCAGTACGATTTATAGTTTTGTTTCGTCCGTCATTTTTACCATGAGGACCAAAAGCCAAACGTTTCAAATAGAGCTCTTGTGACAATAAAGGACCAGGGAAATTTCTGCTTTTGTCTGTAGTGCAATTCCCACACCACGTGAGTCACCTCACCATCCAGTAAAGAGCATTTGACAGCTCTACTTTTCTCTCACACTTGTTAATGATCCAGCAAGGTCCACATGAGGGCCAGCATTCAAGGTTTTATAACAGAACCTCCACCAGTTGTAAAAGAAAACATGACTCAGAAAAGGCCAGCTTGCTTGTGGGGGTTGCCAGGTTTATGGGTAGTTTGGTCTGCAGCTAGGAACTATACACCTCAAGATTCTGTTAGATGGCATGTCGTCACGATGACGTATTTGCCATGGAAACCGAAGGCGCCATCTTTGTCTAGGGGAAAACAACACATTAGTCTCATTCAGTTATATGTGGTTGGCCCCTGTAGGTTGGTTTAAATTCCCTAAATTTTGATTAACTTATTCCACACGAGTTTTTCATATCAATGTCACCAGCAAATTAATTTGCACAATATAAAAGGAAGTTACGGAAGCGTTTGGGCGTCACAAACATTAAAAATATTGGACCAGTTTCTCATTTAACGAAAAAAAAATCTCATTATAATATGAAAGTTTCTTGATATAACAAGATATTAATCTCATTATATCGACAAACCTTAACGAGAATGTTTCTCGTTATAACAAGATGTGTTGTTTTTTTGGTTTATTTGTTGTGCAGCTGACCACATAACAGGATTTTACCATTTCTCCACTGTAGTGTTGATAGAGGCTGTTTCCCCTGTAAGATGGCGGGCTTCATTGCTTTAGAATGAAGACAAAATGTCCTGGATGTCCGTCTAACAGAATAGCCCCCACAGATTGGCTCTTGTTGAAGTACCACACAATCCCTAAACTTTGTCATTTCCTCTTTTCAATAAATTGACCTCAAGCACTGATATGGCTGATATATCACAGACGTTAAAGCTTTTCTTTATTTCCAAATAATTTTTGCAATGCATTTAACCTGAAAGAATATTAATGTCATAACTGATAAGTATTTGCAAAGCCAAGCCACACCTACTGGGTCCAACCCATCTGCGAATGTCTGAGTCAAGAATAAAAGCAATTTCCAACACTTCTTGCCTAAAATTGAAATGCCAGCAAGGCGACAGCTGCCTATTGACATCACCATACATTAAAATGGTGATGGAGAGAAGCAGAATACTGTGCTTCTTAAATTAGATTCATATTTTAAAAGTTTCATTTTGGTGCAGAGATACTGTCAAGTTCGTGTTCACATTCATCACGAACTGTCGGGAGCATTACTCAGACGTCATGCATATGTAATTACCCATCACACCTCTGTCTGAATCACTGAAACAAATTTCATATATGCAAAACACAAGTCTGTCTTTGTGCGTGTTTGACAGCAGCCCTGCATCTGTAAGGCCGAGTTCATTATTGATCATTGCAACATGCTATTAGTACTTTTAAATAACAATTAGATTAGTTACAAGAAGAGAAAGCGCAGAAGGCCAGTCAGATAAATTATGCTTGCCTACTTTAGTGCCTCCGCTAAATTAATGAGGATTTATGTTCGCCATGCTGGAGGAACCAGAAAACGGAAACACCTGTTTACAATTCAATAGGAATCAGAATAGTGCACATTTCATTCAATACAAATCAGGAATAAATGCATTAGATTCTGTATGGTTTCTGCAGGAAGTACTGCTACAATTTTGTGATTACTTCTCAATTACAACCCAGCCATACCATGTCGGGCTTTTTTTAAATGCTGCAACTCTAAGTGCAATGCGGTGAACTATACCTTTCACACATGTATGCACATTTTGTATTCAGCGCAGATTTAAATTGTATTTATCCTATAAATCTATTTACTTTATTGTAGTATTTCATCTCTTGCCTACTCCTCAGTTCCAATTTCGTATCTCTAACATGTGAATGTGTGCTGATATGACAATAAAGTTCCCTGAATCCTTGAATAAGCCTAATCCATTTACAAAACCCTGATTCACATATTTAACATTTCAATTAATTAAAAATATCATAGGACTACTTTTCTTTTCCCCCTTTTCTCCCTAACAGCAGAACACAAGTTATATTTTTTCTTGTTTACCACATTACTACAGGCTGTTGAACACATCATTCACGCCAGTCTGCAGCCTTCACTAAATCCAAGACTTTCATTTGTCACCGAGCTGACAAACGGCTTCCACTCCCGCCGCTGTCCGGCCCGGGTTTTAACACAGCGCCGCCACTTGGCTAAAGGAACACGGTGGCCCGCAGAGACTGCTCCTTCCTCCGGTTCAGTCCCGTCACTAGAAGCGCGAGGCGCGGTGGGGGTTTACGCATATGGCAACTCGCGCGCGCGCATGCACTCACACAGCTCTCACATGCGTGAAAGGGTTCGAGAGAGGAGGACTCTGCTGGTGGACTTTGATTCAGAGAGGGGAGCATGAATTTGCTTTCAAGATATCGACCCGCACCTCAAGACAAACCTGGTAGAGCTTTAAAGGGAGACCCAAACGGAGGCAGATTTTAAGGCGACATCCTCCCTGACGGAGGCGATGCAGCCACCTCTTGTGCGTTAAAACTATCACATGTTTGCAAACACAAGCTGCGCTGGATTTATTTTCCGCAAAGCTATGTTTTTGCGCTCGGGCTTGTGACTGGTGATTGTTGGACGGCAGCACACGACAAGCGAGGGACCATTACGCGCGTTTGGTACGAATTTCCCAGTGACGCGGACTTGTCTCAGTGCGTAGTTTTGACTCCTCATTATGGGGTTCGGTGCACAAACTGACAGAAAAGCAGGAAGAGTGCTGAGATTCTCTGCTGAGATGCCGAGCCTTTCCTGGCTTTTACTGCTTCTCCTGGTGGACATCGGGGTGGCTCAAGGTAAAACTTTAAAGCTTCTTTTTGACCTGAAAACCACTTTACTTTTGGTTTGAGCAACTTTCCTCATCTTAAGTTTGGGTTGTGTTTACCCACACCATCACAAAAAACGCATCTTATCCAGGTTATGATACTGACCTTTTAGTGATGAAGGCTGTTCAGCCTGTAGTCTGCATCAAAGCAGAGCCTGCTGTGATTAATTAATGTTGGTAGGACAAGAATATATCACCAAAGGGTCTTACAAAGGCTTCTCAACGGAAACCGGGAAAACACTGATGATTAAACATTATTTTTATATTTTGAATAGATAGAAAACTCCTAATTTGAGTTCTATTTAGTACTCTAGAAATATAAATAGTCATCACATCTGTTTCTTTATCCAAGAAAGAAACACAAAATTGATGTTTTAGGGTTTAGTGCCATCAAAATAAGAACAAGTCCATATATTGTATATGGTGTAGAAATGTAAAGTAATGATTTGGAAAAAAAGATTAATGGAGTTAAGCTTTTCTAGAGCTCTGAGTCTGGGAAATACATTGGTAATGTTAAATACTAAATTGGATTTAAATTCTTGTTGTCATTAAGGCTGCTAAACCTTCTATTCAATCCCATTCAATATTGGTTGAATGACTGAGCGATACACAATGTCATGATGAAATCCAGTAACGCCACATTAAACGGTGACACTGTATGTTTAGATGACAGGTTTTAAAGAAAGCGTTATCCCAACTCGGAATGAAAAACTAATAGCATTTAATGTTTTTTCTATTTTATTTCAACCCCAACAACTCTCACTTATCAATCATTTCTTCCACAATCAGTAAACATGTTTAAAGCTTCGGCTTTTTACTTAAAACTATCTTTGTGGTGATGGATGTTTTCTGTAAATTGCACTAACTGTCAGTTACAGAGTACCGAGATAAAGCTATAACACCTGGAGCCATTTACTTAATCTGCTTTCTCCTGAGTAAAATGGACCGTCAAAAGCAACTAAGAGGAGCCCATTTGTTTTAGGGTTAAGTGTTGTATGTGTGTGTGTGTGTGTGTGTGTGTGAGTATTAGATGCAAGTATTGCAGGCAGTATCTTTTTTTTAATTACCAGATAACAACAAGGTTTGGCACAATCAGCATAAACTAATACCTTTAGCAACACTGTTGATCCATACATGTGTTCATTTGATAATATTTTATATTCATTATAAAGCTGTGTACATGCATGAAGATCAGCTTAAATTGGTGGCATAAGAGCCTTATCTCTGCCCAGTATATGAAGCAGCTAGTCTGCTTGAGACTTTTATCTCACTCCTACATAGTTAATGAGCAAAAAAAAAAAAAGGAGAGGAAGAATAAAATACAGTACAGGAGCAGTTTTGGAAGAGCAGGGTGAGATGACATAATACCCTTTCTAAAACCCCTGAGAGCTCAGTGTCATTGACTGGATGGGAATACGAACAAGGTTCTTCTCTGTCCATTAAGAAGTCAATACAGCAGGAGAACATTGTTTGAGCCTAATTAATGGGCTTAGCTATTTTGGGGCACTGATGAGCTCTACACATTTCCAAATCGCTCGAGAGTCACTTCTACAGTGTAAAACTACTGGTGATTAAAGTGGCTCAGTTACAGACGTTCCATACAGACACCGTTCCTTGCCTGTATATTTTGTTTTTGGGTTATCCGAACATAGTGCTGTTTTACACAAATAGATTCAGTTTTTCAGTTTATTTTTTTCTTTTTGACTTTCTTTGAGAGAATGTCTTCATCCTGGCTTTGACAGTGCTCATTAACCACCAGAGCCTTTGACAAAGAAGACAAAGAAGACAGATGAGACAGATTTAACGTAAGGTAGCTGAGAGCTTCGAAGTGAAACAACTACTCTGTTTCTGTTATTTAAATGGCTTTAGCAGAGCTTTACTGCCTCTGACTGTTTACACATTTAAAAGTTGATTGAATATGTTAAGATTTTATGCAAAAATTTTTAGATCTAATGAGCGGATGGAAAACATGTAGATAAAAGATTTTCAAAGTTTTTTTCATGGATTTGAATTTGCCACTGGAGAAAGTAGGACAAAAATTGTGGTTGAAACATCTGGATTATTAAAATAATCTGCAATGAAACAAAGAAAATCTGTTTGAAATAGTTCACTTTCTTGTTTTC
>JBAMHX010000021.1:12327641-12337889 GCA_037177515.1 Pseudomugil tenellus
ACACACACACACACACACACACACACACACACACACACATATATATATATATATATATATATATATATATATATGTACTATTTTCTCATCTTTTTTTTCAATTTCCATTAACAAACAAAACTTCTATCCAGTTCAGTGAATCAAACAAATGAATATAACCTTTTCACCCTCATTTACTGTATGGAATGTATGCTTTGTGCTTAATCTGCAGCAGTGACATCTCTACAGGCTCAACAATGTAGACGGTGTAAATGAGTCTATCTGTGCATTATTTTATCTTGTGGAACTGCGACAGAGTCCTGTATTATGTAGTCACATCTGAAAAATCAAATCACAGTGACTATTGAACCTGCACGGGATTCAACTCTCAGTGCAGTATCACTCTGCAGGATTCCAACCCTCAGCAACAATGACAACCGACGTATTGAATATCTTAAAATAATGTGACAAGAGATGAAAATCTGACACATCCCTTTCATTTTAGCAGTACGGAAGCGAAATGAAATGACATATGGCTCAAGCGATGGGAAGAATGAAGCACAGACAGTTTTAAAAGAATGATTGCCAGATTTTTTCCAGCTCTGTTTAACATGTCAAGAAAATCCAGATTTTTAGCATTTTCCATGGGCACCCCAAGGACATTCTGAATACACCATACCTAGAACTTGAAAATTAAGGTTTGAAAAATTGAAGTATTTTTCATCTATCTCTCCCAGACATATCCTTTCAGATCCTGTCAGGATGATTTTGTTTACTTTACCAAGAAAAAGCTTTGAATGGAGAAAGGACAAAAATGTGTACTGTTTAGTCAGTAGAGGTAGCAGATCAATATAAGAATATGGGCTTGGTAGTTTGATTTTATTTATTTTTTATCCGCTCTTACTTCTAAATGACTCATTATTCTGAATCAACTCATTAAATCTCTTCTGTCAAAAGACATTTGTTTACAGAAATGCGACTGCTGACAGATGCGATAGCCATTTAATAAGCAATCTACCTGTCATGTTCTTCCATTGGGAATAAAGGAAGAAAGAGAATGAATGTTTTTACTTTACCAAGGTTAAAATTGGGTTGTTTTAATATTTCAAAGTCTTGCTTGACCTACAATGTATAGTGTTTAATTAGTATGTAACATGTGCTGATAGCTTTTAATGATTTCTTCTTGAATATAAAGTTTATGATGATTTCGGTACATATTGAAATTGCAAACATTATTACTTTCCACAAACTTTTTAATCTTTAAGTTGAGTTATTGTGTTTTAATGGTAGTTTTTATTAAACTTTAGATTAATTTCTAACGTTATTTGGTTGAAAATGAGGCCCACACTATTGATCAGAAAGTCTGTGACGTGAATGAAATCTGATGAGTATTCATCCTAAATATCACAGTGAATTCAATAAAATTTTGCTTTATTTGTATAGCGCCACTTTACAATAATGTCGTGTCAGGCCGCTTCATAGAGATTAGCCAAATCATAAAAGAGCCTATGTTAGCGAACCAAAAAGATTGCATCGAATCTTGAATTTGATTCAATCTCCCATCCTGAGCAAACACTTAGCAATAGAAACAGCTTAATTTCTAAAGACCTGCTCCACAACTGCTCATTATGGATATTGCTAAAAAGAATTTACAGTATCATCCGGTGATTTTTCATGTGCGTCGATATAGAGGTATCTCAAAAGTGTTATAGAGAGTTTTTTTTTTTTTTTTTTGCATTTTCATGTCCCTGTATGTAACATGCAGGGGTCACGTGACCCTTTCATTTCAAATGAAGGTGACGTTGTATAAATGGACTGAGGAGGTAAATGTATTTTTACAAACAATGCAAAAGAAAAATATAACCATCATCATCATCAAACAACAGTGACATGCAGAGATTTATCAATTAATTAGAAACAGGCAAACAGGGGAGAAGGGCTTCGGAAAGTCATGGCAAATCTCTGCAGCAAATGAAAAACCCCGAAACAGCGCTGCTGGCTACCAAGCTATCAGGCTACCGAGCAACCTGGCTATCAGGTTACGTGCCATAAGTCGCACTTGTTGTAAAATCTGATCCTGTCGATGAGATTATACGAACTAAAACACTATTCAATAAAAACTCCTGAAAATATCACTTTTATTTAGCAAAATAAATGTATTGTTAATAAACATACAGATAACTTGCACTTGAACTTTCTTTAATTGACTATTCTTAATACTTTAGATCAAATAAATAGATTACAAAAAAGGAATGCTATTTCAAGAGTCTCCAAAGAATATTTGAATCTCCTGAATCAACTTTTTTCTGGCTAATAGCTACTTTGTTTCCCAAAGGTTCATATCTCCAAGAAAACCGTCAGTCATAATGTACAAAATACATATGAATTTTGCTTAATTCTAATATATTACCACTGTGCAATTTTAAAGTTTAAATATTTGTTTAAGACTAAAACAATGTGCATGACTTGAGAGTTCAGTCTTAATCTTATACAGTAGACTTGCACGTCTGCACTGAAGCTCCATCACAAAAACTGTTACATGTACACAATGCAGGAAAAATTTCTAACATTTTCCCCACAAATTTTCCCCTCAGATCAAACTATCTGACTCGTCTCCTTGGTGATACAGTCTAAGGCGGAGGGTCATTCTAACACTATAAAGATGAAGTACAGACTCTTTACCCTGTGACCCCGTATAACTGCACTTACACCTCACTGAGCACATCTGTTGCTTGAAGTTTGTGCACGTGCAGGCAAAAACACAAACAAAATCAAAAAGAAGAGATATGATCTGTCCTTTAGCACCGTTGTCGGCGCGTCTTTCATGGTTGTGTTTATCTTTAGCTGCTCTCTTCACTGACTGTTCAATTGCCAGAAATGTCTTGGATGAGTTTTTGCTTCTGATTTGACTGAAAGGAGAGACTGTGTGTAAGTACATGTGTTGCAGAGTTACCCATGTGGAAACTGATTAGTGCTCTGAATGTATTAACACCAGCACCTTGTGTGTGGAGATGTGTGTCTGCATGCACATCTACACATTTCAGAGTCCCTGCAGGTCTTGCTACATGTGCTTGAAGTGATGCTTTCGTGAGCTTGTGCTTTTAATTTTTCAGAAGCTCTGATGCCTGTTAGCTTAACCTCAGAGTGACCTCACTGATGTCAGTCTCCTTGGGATACCATGACCCACCTCCTGTTTTTTTCTTTTCTCTTCAACAATCCCATAAATGTCTGAGCCGTGAATTCAACAACGAGAATGGGACTTAATTACAGAACTAACATGAAAGGCAGCAGTCCCAGCAGGGCAGATTTATGCAGTAAGGATAGTTTAGAGATATTGTATTATGCTGTGTATGTTTTGTGGTCTACAGAGGCTCAATTTGCAATATTGGCAAGCTAGCAAACTTTTGCGTTATTCTAAAATATTCCTTTCATGACAAATGTTGAGGTAACTGGTCTGCACCACAATCATTTTCTCTTTTTAATGGGACTGTTGAATGGCAGGAAAATAGACATTATGCCACAAAATGGATAAATTTTGAAACAATGATGCAATTGCAACATAAAACAAATACCTGAGTATATGATGCTAATCACCTGTCCAGTGTAAACCCTGCCTCTCGACAGCTAATTTCTGGGATAAACTCCAGCTTTCTCGAGACTATTCATTGAATTAAGGTGTATTGAAAATGAATGAATAAATGAAGGATGCCAATCTTCTCCGAAGGCTGCGTTCCAATTCTTTACTGGTGTATTCTTCCCAGGTGAACATGCAGAAGAGCTAAACTTCCTGTAATTGCAATTTACATACCTATGTTTAATGGTATTGAATATTTCTGCCATCATAAAAAAACAAACATTAAAGAAAATTATATAGATGTAGTGTAATGTAGTAATAAAAAAAAGGATATTCTACTCAAAAAACGCATGCTGCTGTTGTGGTCTCTGTGTCAGGTCCTGATAGAAAACCAACTGCAGTATCCTTCTGAACTTTTCACGTCATACCAGATCAGTGCAAAAGGAGAGGCAACCAAGGAGGAGAGGAGGGACTTCATTTCAGATTCAGCCCCCCTCGTTTCCACCAGTCATCCATTTAACCCTGCCACTGCGCCTAGTGCAATATTAATGCCCTTAAACACAGATGAGGTGAAAATGTGTCTGAAAGAGCGGATCCCTACAGGGAGGGCAGCTGCACACATGCACGGGGTTATGAACACACACACTGTACATTATCAAGCCTAGGATATTGAAAACACACTGCCCATTTACATTCAGATGGTACTTTCAGCCAGACGTCTCTGTACAACACATGATCTATTCAGCAGTCTGCCATGCCTAAGTGTTTGAGCAGGCTCTTTTCCTGTTGTTTGAAACTAAAACAGGCTTAGCAGAGATTTAAGGATCAAGGTGTGTTTATGTGAAACCCTAAACCAGCTCAAATGGAGGCTATTCCGCCAAATACCCATGAATACTTGCTCGTGTGGCTGGGCCCTTTGCTTTCTGCGTGGAATGTTGATCTGAAAGGAGGAGGAGACAGGTGAGAGGTGAGCAGTGAGGGCAGGAAATCAATTCAGTCCCGTGTTACCTGAATAATGAATAAGTTGCCTTCTCTAGGGGTTGAAGCCGTGTAGCTGGACAGCACAGGGAGATATAGAGGTGTGTGTTTGAGAGTAAATTGCCCTTTTTTACATGTTTTTCTGGAAAAAAATCCTGACTTTTGTTCATATATACTATGTTTATGGGTATTTTAAGAAAATCTGCATTGTTTGTGGATTCAGAAATCATAGCTCAAATAAAATACATAAGCATGTAAAAATGGTGAGTATAAAGTTAACTACTCTGTGAAGCTTCTTTAGATGACAAAACAATTTTTATAGAGACAGAAATGCCGGCATTAAACATGGTCTATGCCGTTGGAAGCGACAGCTAGAGGTATATTCCCCAACGCCGCCAATCCTCCAATAGACACAATATAATAAAATAAAGACGCTCATGTTCAGTCACAAAGCTCCACCTGGTATGGAAACTTTGAACCAGCCCGGTATGGCGTCAGGACAGGATGCATCCTGAGGTCATGAATTTTTATTTGCACTTGATTTGTGGTCAATGAGATGAATAGTTCCAGAGATATAGTCAAAAATCTGATTTTTTTTGTACATAAAGCGCCGCCTGGTGGGGAAACCACGACTCCAATAATCATGAAATTTGATACAGATTATCCCCTTGGGGACCTAAACAGGTATGCTATGTATCATAAGCTATTTGTAAATAGTTCCAAAAATAAAGGCAAAAATTTGATTTTTTGTGTGTAAAGCGCCACCTAGTGAGGAAACTATAAATCCCAAAATGGTGAAATTTGATACAGGTTGGGCCCTTGGGTACACCGAGTATCAAAATCCATTTGTGAAAACTGTTTGAGTTATCGTGCTCACACGAAGGATATCCAGCGGCTGCGGTCATTATGAAACCATAATATCCCTGACACTCCGCATTCAGAGCTATAAATATAATAGCAGAGACATAGTAGAACTTTTACTGGTGTACATACTTGTTCTCTAAAAAAACTGCAAAAGAAAAAACAACCTTTTAAACATTTAATTGTAGCAGGTACTGAAATTATGAGCTGGACAAAAAAATGCCACTTTTTTTCTTTGGGAGGAAGCAGGCAGCATGAGGACTATCATTTTAGCACGTTATGTGCCAACACAGAATTAAAAATGTGTTTACAAAGTAATGTCTAGAGCAAAAGTGTTTCCACTCAGTATTACACAGGGTAGCCTGGTCGGGAGCTTCTGTCAGTTTATACCATTATAAATAGTATTCTGTCGGATATTTCTCTATAATTGTGTGTTTTTTATCCAAACAATGTTTTTACAAGTCTAATGAAAAATCTTGATTGATAAATATTCAGCATTAGTTTAAATCCCTATTTGTTAAAAAAAAAAGATATTGCTGGGCGCTCAATCCATTCAATATGATGCCAAATGGATGTCAATTCCTTTCATTTGGGATATTTTAAGGAATTGCAGACATGACAGTTAAGTGACTACCAGTATAAGTAAAAATGCCATGATCGTTGCTGCAAAGAACAAACTTGACCAACACTGTCAGTGATACGCAGCTGAAATTCAGATGACCTCTCCAGCACAGCACTTCAGGGAGTAGCATAACACATTACTTCTGTGCCACATCTCTTAGCTTGGTGCCAACACCCAGCCTTCGGCTACCTCCCGCAGAGTGACTAACTGTCCCACATTGTTGGTGATTCTTAACAAAGTAGCCACAAACTGTCCACTGGATGAACTCTGCATTCTACAGATCAGGCTGGGCTGCTTCTGTAACAGCTGGCGTTCCCAGTAATTTTATATTCCATTCTACTCTGTGAAGAAATATGTCTGAGGCTTTTCTGGGGTGATGGAAGTAGTCCTGTTGGTTAGAGACAGAGACGTGACAAACAAGCAGTCTTTGGGGAGCGTGAGCTTAAGACAACTTTGCAAAGGGCAAGACATTATTTGGAACCCTGAATATCAATCATTGGCTCCACATGGATCTCCGGGTACATTAGTCTGCCACCATCACTCTTGGCTGGCTTTTAAGGGTTTTGTTTTTATTGACGTGAGTATTCAAAAAGTAACACATTCAGTTTTGCGAGTGAAATTTAACAGGTTTGAACTTCTGACACTCTGTGGTGTGTGGGTGGATTAAGGGAAGAGCCTCATATGGGTGGGGTCATGCCCCTGTACTGACTCCTAGAAGTGACGCTAATACTGCCTTTCCACCATATTCATCATAGACCTGCTGTTTTTTTTTTACCCCAGCTCATTGGGAAACAAGGGTGTAGCATATTTCGTTGCGTTCGCTTCTAAGTGCAAAATACTTGCATGCATGTGAATGTCATGAGGATGTTTCCTGCTGCAGCGATGGTGATATGGTGCAGAGCCAGGGCTAATATTGGCTCTTAATATTTGATGTTCTCAAAGGAGCTTTGTGTGTTTTTCATCAGCATGCTACTCACCGTCTGTCCTGCTTTGCCTCACTTGCTGTGTCTCAGGTCAGGGATGGTAAAGAGACATTAGACTGCTTAAAGAAATAGATGGTGCT
Source organism: Pseudomugil tenellus (assembly GCA_037177515.1). Lineage (NCBI taxonomy): Eukaryota > Metazoa > Chordata > Actinopteri > Atheriniformes > Pseudomugilidae > Pseudomugil > Pseudomugil tenellus. Next base: position 12,334,719 of record JBAMHX010000021.1, read on the forward strand.
GCGTAATCTACTTTTATCATCGATTTTATCTTTTTATCCAATTGTTTTCTTTTGTAACCTTACTCCGGGCTATATCTCTTTGTAGAAAGAAGCTTCACGCTCTCAAATGTTTATCGACATAGTCTCTGCATATTTAATTACCAGGTCTGTGAGTATTTTAGGACAGGTATCACAAAGAATTTTACTGCTCGCTTGGTTTGAATTTCCTGTGGGGGCTCCTTATTTTCATGGAAAGGTGTCAAAAATCCAAACGCAGCCTTATTTTTCCCTTCAACAATCCCAAAAGGCACAGTATTTGATGTTCTTTTTATTACAGGAAGGAGAGCAATGTGTAGTGTTGTCTAAATAATTGGTAGAGGATTCTCAGCAGGGGAAGGTAAACTGAAAGTGACACCAGGATGGAAAGCTCGGCGTGAGACCGTCTTCCTTTCAGCACTTCATCTAAAACTACAGACCCTCTCCAGTTCCACGTTAACACAAGTGAGAGCTCCTTAACTGGAGGAGCAGAGCGCCTTTGGCAGACGCAAACGCTGATTTCCCCCCAGTTCTTCCCATTAATCTTTTATATCCAGGGCTAAATATGAGCCGAGTTGATGTGACGCTACGTCTGTGTTGGGGGCAGGCTGAGGGTTAAGTGCTCTGGTGTGTGTGACTCCAGGGATGTGAGCAGGAAAAAAAGAGGGAGGGGTGTATTCCAGGGGAAAATCGAGGATGAGAAAAGAAGGGGATGGAGGACAACTGAACGATCATCCCATGAGGGGAGATCTCAAAGCTGGGGTGAGGTTTTATGAGTTTGGCCTCTGTGTCACACATGTGGATGCTTACATAGACATGCACAGATACAGGTGGTGAGCCTGACACAAAAGCTTGGCTAATCTAAGCTATTCTCATGTTTCTGTCTTTATAATCCCTGGGCTCCTCTCAAAAGGGGGGACTGCCTTAATGTCTGTTAACTATAATTGAAGTTTGCACATTTTAAAATCCTCAAAGCAAATGCTCTTGTATCTCGGAGTCTGCAGATTTTTATGGTGTCCTGCTGTAGAGTTGCTTCTCTTCTATATGAATCTGTCAGCACTGATATATGAACAGACATCTGGGGTAGCAGCGCGTCTTACCGTTCGGTTATTTGTCTCTCTCTTTGCACGCTTGTGCATAAACATTGCATGAAGATTGGATAGAAGATGCAGCAAAAGTCAGATGTGATGCTACATTATAGGTCATGGGTTCAGAGTCATGTCTTTATGTGTGTGTGTGTGTGTGTGTATATAAAACAGGATTCAGTGCAACACACCCTGATCATCATATCAAAACGACAATGAGAAAAAAGTCAACATTGTTCTCCGCCACGCTCCATTAGCAGCAGCAGAATCCATAATAGTATTCATTTTCAAGCAGCTTTATTTAATAAAGTGGAATAGGCTTGGTACCTTCATTACCATAATGCTACTTAACATTAATCTTGGTCATTAAAGAAGAGTCGTACACAATCCCCAGACATCCGAGTCATAGGAATTAGGAATGAACTGAGGAGAAAGACGCTCTTATGACTGTAGTAATGCTCCTATTTTTCAAATGCAAAAATCCAAAGCTTTTTAATGTATACAGAAGTATTGATGCCACCAGCCACGACTTGGAGGTAAGGTTTTGATCTTTTGCTGTGAATGTAAACAACTCATTAGAAAGGGAGCCGGGAGCCTGCTGACTGGCAGGGACAGCAGGGGTGCTTGGGATATCTGGGAACATGTTAACTATCTCATACGCCTGTCTCTTTACGGTTGTTCCTCTAAAACCTTTTTCATCTACTCATAAAAAGTGACTTATTACAGATATGGGGGTGCACTTCTTTTTTGTCCTTTACTTTTACTCGGTGATTTGAATCTGAACCTGCTTTCAACTCCTCTTGTTTCTCTTGCTGTTACTGTTTTAGGTACCATTTTATACTACCGTCTCTCTTCTACCAATTCTCCCTTGCCAGGCTGTTTTGTCTCACACATTCTCGTTGTTAATCAGTAACCCCACTCCCCATTCTTGTTTTTTAACATTCTGCATTTCCTCTTATTCCCCTAATGCCTCACTTCTTCTTTGAAGGTGTCAGACAATCTCTTCATATGAGGCCAATTTCATTAAGCTCCGTGACTCTTAGAGACATAACCTTTTCCCCTTCCTCTTCACCTGGTACGTCCATCTCATGTCATTTGTTCAATATATTCAGTGGGGAAGGTTATGAATATCACATGATGGTTTAGGGACACATATTTAGTTTGTAACATCAGACTCTTTAGCTTCACAAATGAATTTAACCTTAAAAGCTGGAGAGATTTTCTCTTTATCATCTATGCCTGCAGTTTCTGCAGTTCTGCCCTCTGAGAAAGCACAGTTTGGAGCTGTTCTCTGCTTCAGCTGAGATGTTCAAATCCATATTTACTGTTGCTTGGATCAATAACTTGTGCTCTCACCATGCTAAAATAGTCACCATTGCTGATGCATTGATTGGAAGTAATAGTTCATGCATGCTAATGAGTCCTCTGAGCCATAGAGGAAAAGCCTCAAAGTCCGAATTTTACAATAAAGATGTCAATACTAAGATCTGGACAGCCAGAAAAGCACATGAGGTAACACTCAAAAATGGATTTTTAGGTGACTTTTTACATTGCACAAGAAGGCTTTATCATTACCTTTTTTCTTTAGTTAATCATTGTACATGTTATTCTTAAAGCATAAATTGGATTCAGCATGAGATTTAGGTATAATGTATTCTCCCACATCCCAGTTTTTCTTGTTGGCTTTTAACTTTGATTAGTGGTGTTTTTTCATCCATCTTGGTCCTCTTTTCATTCAGCAGTATGCTTAGTTGTGCTATTCTGTCTCAGCTATCTCTAGCCATTGAGCTGAGCAGGGATTAGTGTCTCTTTGTCCCCCTGACTGGCAGCTCAGAGTCTGCCGCAGACCTGAGAGGCAACGGAGTCCCATCAGATCAACTCAAGTAATTAACTTGTTTAAACAAACTGGGAGCGAGAGTTAGAAGAAAAGCTTTCAAGATACTTTAAAAAAGCCATTAAAAGGGAAAAAGGGAGGAGGGGGGAGGGGGGGGGGGGTTGAAAACACCCAAGGAGTCGTTTTGGCCTTGCCTCCCACCCCAAACTTTTTGGTGGTTTTGTGTTTGTTCCTCTT
>JBAMHX010000021.1:12355048-12366378 GCA_037177515.1 Pseudomugil tenellus
ATATATATATATATATATATATATATATATATATATATATCCCGAGTGTATCTCCTAACGCCTCCAAATCGAATAGACACAATACAATAATATAAAGCTGTATATGTTCAGTAACCACGCTCCACCTGGTGTTGAAACTTTGAACCAGCCCGGTATTACCTCAGCAAAGGATTAACCCTGAGGTTGTGACCTTTTCTTTGGACTTGATTTGAGGTCAATGAGACAAATAGTTCCAGAGATACAACCAAAAATCAGATTTTTCACCAGCTGGGGAAACCATAAATTCAGAAATCCTGCAATTCAATACAGATCGTCCTCTTGGGGACGTAAACTGGTACGATGAGTATAAAAATCCAATTGTAATAGTTCCAGAGATATAGGCATTTTTTTGTGCATAAAGCACCACCTAGTGAGGAATCCATAAATCCCAAAATGCTGAAATACAAGCCAGACTGTCCCCTTGGGGACCTAAACATGGTTACAGGACAATCTTTCAATTTCATATTTAATTTTGAGCTCAAAATAAAAATATTTTCGGGCTATACTATAAAAGTTTTCTTGTCAAACTCCAACTCTTACATGATACATAGCAAAGGAGTCTGTTGTTTTTAAGCAGTGCACTGTTTAGAAGGTCCTCATGTCTCAGCTGGAGAGCACATCAAGACTGCAGTCTCCGGTCCAGCTTGACTGGTGGGTAATTTGGCTTAAAGGTCAGTAGAAGGGCTATTGTCTTCTTATTTATTTTAATGCTCGAGTGAAGTATTGTTGATGAATATTTATTTTTCACTAATAAATCAAATGTTAAAACACATGTTGTGTAGTACATACTTCCTGGACTATAATTAGACAATTATTGTACATGAATTGAAACAATACAAGTTTTCGACTTTAAAACTCATTTTCATTACACACTAATATTCATTACATTTCTGGAGTCGTCATGGCAATCCAGAGCGTGGCAGCTGTGTTCCGTTTTATGGCACTGCATCACATGCCAGCAACTGGATATCAACAAGCTGATTGGCTTTAGATGTGCACCATGGATTCAGCAAATAAAAATAATTGGACATTTTCAGAGGAAGCAGTGAAAAGAAAGGGAAAATTTAACAGAAGAAGAAAAAAGACAAAAAAATAACATTTGATTGGTTATACTTTGGAGAGAGCTCAAGCAAGAGACAGAATGTAAGATGGATGTCAAAAAAGCATTCGTTACCAATAGCAGTGTGAAAAGTACTGCTTCAATGTGAAAGTACGACTTTACTGTAGTGCTTGACCAAGTGAAGATAATTTTGTAATGAACTTATTGCTTAGTTTTTGAAAACACAAGCAAAGGGTCAAATGACAAGTTTTCCTCTTCAAAAATCTAAACCTTGACCAAGGCAGCAGAATCTGATCTTATAGCCTGGCAGCCATCGAGTCTTTACAGACTGGCAGTCTACAAAGGCATTGTTAGATACACTGTGTTCTGTTCCTCAGCGGGTTATAAAAAGACGGATATAATACTCTGAAACACAGCTGCAATGCCTTGATTTTTGTCTATCTGTCAGAACAACTTCGTATGATCATTTTTCTTAGTATTTGTTGCACCTTGAAGCAGATCCACAAATACTGTAAACTTTCCAGGATCACTACATCCAAACACCTTTCCTTCACAGGAAATCTGATCATTCAGGCTCGATTAAGTTTAGTGTGTAACACAATGTATAAAAGGCCTTACCAGCATGTAAATGCTGCTATGTTTTAAATCCTCTGCAAGCTGAAATAAGGTAATAACTGATACAAAAGCTTTTTTGTAGTCCTGATTAAGCACATTTAGAACAAAATAAATAAGAGGTATTTGCATGGGGGGAAAAAAACAGGACATGTAAACTCCTTCCTGAGGTCCTGAGTCAGCAGCAAGAGTCTTGGTACACCTCAAAACAGCAAAGCCGCCGCCGCCCAGCTGTAATTGTACATGTGAAAATGCAGCTTATGTTCAGAAGCATAGCGTGGCGCAATTTCTCTAAAATGCTTACCAAGCCCTTTTCTTCTGAAACATAATCCCAGCAAGTTCTCTTAAATGAGCATGCATTAAGAGTCAGTGTCCGTATGAAAATACAAGAATACCATACCAGCTACTGTCAAAGACCTGCAGTTACAGCAAATGTTCGATCTCTTTCAGAAAAATATAAACTCTAATACAGTAATAGTAAATATTTAGCCTATATAAAAGGAAAAACTATGTTGCAGTTGCATGGATGCAAATCTAACAAGATGTTTATTATTGTGGATAAAATCTGAATATTAAGTGTTATAAGAAATGAAAATAGATAAGGAACTGCATTAATCATTGTTTTAATTCAACAGGAAATATGTTTATAGATTTACCAGTTTGGCTTTGTGATGAAATGTAGCAGTCAGGAGGTCACACACACCTCCTCATTCAAAATTAATCGGTAGGAGGCTCTAAAGTACCTTATGACTGGCAATGTCTTTATAAACAGTAATCCAACCTTTGGGTATATGAGCATTAATAGTGCAGTTTATTAAGAATCAGCCTGATTTCTGTTGGTTGGGCTTCTTTTTACCAAGAAGCCTTGTTTTAAACTTTAGCACCCCTAACCAGCTTTGCCCTAAGAGAGCTCCTACAGCATTTCCAATGTAATACTGTCATGTTTATTTATTATGTCACATTTCATGGCGTCCGTACAGTGAGTAAAGAATTAACATGTTGTATAACAGCAAAAAGCATGTGTAACCACATTAAGATTTTAACAGCATTACAGCCATAGCCAACACTTGAGCTTTTGAGCTGAAAGCGGCATAATAAATTACTGGAAAAGCGGATAGAGTTTGAGTTTTGTGTGTCTGTGGTGATCTGTGCACGTGTGTGCGTGCATGTCAAAGCCCTCAGGGTCAGATACAGAGTCATGTCTATTAGCTGGCTATTGCGGCTTGGGTCTTGTTTTTATTATCAGCATTGTAAGGGTGGTGTGTGTGCCCTTTAATATATCACCTCCTGCTTCCCCTCTAGTGATCCTGAGGCTAAGATTTATGATTTTGCATTACATTTTCCTTGTCACATTAATTCACCCATCACCCATAGACACTTGGACACACAGTCAAACACCCAGCTCTGTCAAAGCCAGTATTAGGGCGTTCACCCATGTTGGGTTTATTACAGTACACCATGAATCCCGATCTTTTCCTTTCCCATTAAATCTGAGATCTTTGTATATGGTTGCAAGTTTTGTAATCAGCCCAGCAGCAGGGTCTGGAACACAGAAGAAAGCACATTGGAGGTAAAAAGAGTGTCTAACAGCATCATATGTCTTATTGTTTTTCACCTTGCGTTTTGATTGACGAGAGAGTGAGAATGAGATTTTGGAGGGTTGGCGTTGGTGTGGAGGACCTGTATGTATGTGCATGTGTTTCTCTGGGGAATAAGCAGGCAGCCAGATTCAGTGACAGACATGGAGAATAGACTGTGCTCTGGGGACTGTGTCTCACACATTCTGACACACTTTCAGTCTGTAATGTCCTTCAGATGAAGTGCTGCCAAGGATTTTTTTTGAGAGGAGAGTTGGACATTTGAGTACTCTGGGATATATGTGTGAGATAGGCGTGTGTGAAGTATTCGCACATGTGCGGGGGTGGCGTGTACTTTTCTGCATAATATCGTTTTTTATGCATTGAGTACACATAATGACAGAATGATGAGATGATGACTGAAATGTTGCCATCCTGTCTGGATCTTCATAAAATGTGTTTGTCTTCAGCATACCTGAAGTTGTCTAAAACAAGTTTAGACAACTTTTTGTCCTTATTGCATGTCCTTCATTATTTCTTTTTGAAAAATAAAGGGAAATAATAAAGTGATCGTATTGGTATTGTAATCGATTATTGATCTATTAAATGTAAACGTCCTGGAATCTGAACTTTTGTATAAATGAAAGCATTTATGGTTAAAATTGTATTTAAGGATTTCTGTTTCCTTCATGCTAGTGTTAATGAAGTCCTGATGATTGTTTCCATACCAACAGTGTGATTTTGGAGGATGCATACTGACTGTTTTTCTTTTTTTCTTTTTGTTTAAAAAACCTCGCACATCAACCCCTTTGAACACATCGTAAGCTAGTAAAAGACGGATAAACATTAACAAAACTTTATTATAAACACATCTCAATTACCAGTAAACATGTTATATAGATGCAGGAACATATGAATGAAGTATTCAGATAAATGATCATCTGCAATGAAAAAATGTACACTGGTTTCAGTATTTATATCACTATATTGTGTGATGGGTTGGCTGTTGTTGCGTCATTGAGCTTGTATTTCTAACAAAAAACAGCACAAACTGAATATATAAATGTAACTTTACTCTTTGCAGTATTCTAAAAATGAACTTTTCATGTGCTGTTAAAAATATTTTCCTAACATTTATAATGTGTGAAGAAACAAGTCTCCTGACTAGTACAGCAGATTTTGGAAAAAAGTAGCAGCTTTTGAACTTCTATCTACATCTCTGCTGCCTCGTTCAGTAGTTGCTGAGCAGACTGGCAGCTTTCACTTGTCATCTCCTTTGTCCTCTTAGAATTTCAATTTAACACAGAAATTGAATTACTCTTTTGTTGATAGTCTCTGTTAAATATTTCGGATTCAGTTGGGTGTGTTTGCAGAGTGCCTGCAGTGGTGGTGAAGTCATGATAATGAAAACATTTAGGAAACAACCGCTGCTCTACACACAGATGCCCTGCAAACCATTCATTCACATATCCGTAGCATAATTTTTTTTCCAGCTGGATATGAAACTATTTATGCAAAGCAGTCTATGAAATCTTTGACAGTGTGCTTTGCAGTGTGAAGGGCGAACATTTCTGTAAAATACAAGCATAGCTGAAAGCAGAAAAACACTGCATATGCTTTTTATATTCACAATGGTTGTGTAAGTTTATTTGTTGATAGTTTTGTAGCGTACTGTGATAACAGTTTTCACTTATAAGATAATCCTGTTTTTCCTTTGTCCTGTTTCTGTTTGTATTGTTTTTAATTCTATGTTTTTTGGCCTTTAACTGATAGCAGAGTTAGGCTGCCTGCTGCTACGGACCAATTAGCAAAACTAGAGGCATCCCATCAAGCTTTTGGGCACAGCTAGGGGTCAGGCAGTGCAGCCCGTTTCCCCTGACAATCACAGCTCCCTTCCATGGCCCACCAGTTACCATGGGGGTAAGGTGATGGTCTTGTCTGGCTTTGGGCACCCAGGGGTGTGACATGTGACAAACCAATGGGCATACCAGTTTGTGCTGGAAGGACCAGTCATTATAACAGCAATTGAAATCAAGCAAGGATGTCACGTATGCAACTGCTGCTTTAAACTGCTTTAAAGTGTTTGTGCATCAGTGAATGCATGGGCTCTGATTAGGTGTGGATGGGAAGGCATGTGAGCATAACATTCATATTGACATGTGTCACTGAGGAGCTGAAGCAAAAAGACAGCAACCGTCAAACCTGCATGAAGATAATTGGTTTCCGGGTTGCACGTCAATGTATGAACCCCTGTTGTACCTCTTCGGACGGTGTTTGCTCAGACAGCCCACTTATTTCATCCACGTTTTTCTTTTTTTTTTTCTCTCTCTCTCTTTCCTCTGGACTCTTCTCAGAGCAGTGTGTGTGCCAGACCGCACTGCACCGTAAATTAGTCCCGGGTGGTGACACGGTGCGTGCTGGGTAATTTGGACAATGGGGCGTTTGACAGCTCACTCATCACAGCTACAACGCCCCAGGGAGCCACTTCTCCTCCAGAGCTTTTCTCTGTCTCTTTTCGCGCTCTTCCCGTGATACTGATGGACCAACTCTCTAAGTAGCGGCATCATTCTCCAATCAACCACCAAAATGACTTTTTATTTGTGCACAAATGGAGGGGGAAGGGGGGTGGTGGCACAGCATTGGAATAAATCGCCCAAAGACAATGTTGGAAAACCATAACGACTTAAGAGCGAGATGCAAACAAGCAGCAGGAAAACAATATTAACATGATGCATGTCATTAAGGGAGATACATCAATCAATGGCGTAAATGTTTTTATCTAGTCCTACTATCCTCCGGTTTCCTAATATAAGAAAATATCTCTAATATGTTTGTCTACATTTTTAGCATTACTTCTTTTCCTACATCCAAGCCCTCAAATCTGACTGTTTGACTAAGTTGATTGGTTGAGTGCGCGATCTCTTGATTGAAAACACAATCGGTCTAATAGGAGCTGTGGGAGAACTAGTGATTAACCAATCAGCTATATGAGTTTAACTAACAATATTGTCAATCAGAAGTATTGTAAACAGTCATTCCTTGATTTTTTAAGTGTTCTTAGGGTTAGCTCTGAGGTTTTACTTTACTGAAGCATTCATATGACAAAAATGCTATTCTTCACAACAAATATCAGAATGGAAGATATGCCAGAGTGAGATTAGGGGCAAAGCTTAATGCGTTAAAACATCCTTAGAATCAGGTAGGGGTTTATATCAGTGAACTAATTGAAAGGCAACAGTGAAAACATTATTTTAAAGAACCCAGAAAGAAAAACTTCCCACACCCCTGCCTTTGGCTCTACCAATGCTAGAGTGGATAAGCATGGGGGAACTTGGTCATCAGCCTGCATAAGTATGCTCAGTACCAGAGTCGTAGATGCTGTGCTTCTTTAGACTGAGGAAACAACACATGAGATGTGTGTGGATACATTTGTGGAGAAATTGTTCCCTTTGTTACAAAGGGCTGGGTGGTTGTATGAGCTCGTGTTTTATATTCAGACTTTAAGAGTAAAAAATGAGCCTGCTGCTCAAAGACCCATCCGTGTCTGAGCAGTTTAATCAAGGTAAAACAGCCATGCTTATGTTTTCATTTGTGTTAGTGGAGGTGGCGAAAATGTGGTGCATTTTTCTGAGCCCAGACAAACAGAAAACGGAAAAAAGTTGGAAGCATAACTCAACTCTGGTATCCACTACCTGATGTCAGGAGTCAGATATGGGTGAGTCGAACCTGTTTTCATTTCTTCCCCATCACCTGCTTGCCTCCAAGTTGGACGGTACCACCAAGACCTCATTTATGTGTTTCTTGAGCTGGTAGCATAACAGTCAGTGACATAGAAACAAGAAAGTAATGGGTATTTGAATGTCTAACCATTTTGTTTCTTTAACTTCAGAACTGGAGTAAAAAAAGTAAAACAAAATATAGTCAAAATGCAAATTAAACATTTAGATAAAGACAATTAAAAATGGGCTGAAAAGGTTTCCAGTGTACTAACAACTGACATTAGTGGTGCTTGACTGAGTGGTGGATGACTTGAGATTGTATTGGTCAATAAACAGATTCTCTCTTGTGCTTTTGTTTAGCTTTGATGGGAATAAATCCTTGGGAAGTGATTTGTTAATATCCTTAATCATTTATATAAATGCAATTATATCGATTCCAAATTCACTCAGTTTATGTTCACAGAAGAAAATCTCATCAGATTTTCTTTGCACAGAATCTTGGCAGCTATTAAAAGCTGTGTTAAAGCAGCAGAGTGTATTACTGTGTAAATATGTGGTTGGATACAATTAATTCTCAGCAAAAATGAATTCAAACTTGTCTTTATGAGGGTCAGATGCATGGGTTCATCAAAGATGGGTAAAAGAAAAAATAGAGCAAACTTTACTGTTGTGATGCTTTGACCTTGCCTCTTCTGGCACGGATGCGACTTGAGAGACAGCGACCAAAGCCTAGCGTGACCCTGGCAACCACCAGCTGAGTCCTGCCAGAGTGCAGCTCAAGAGAACTCAAGTGAAGGTCAAAGATGAGAATTAGACAGAACATGTGAGCACCCCCAAAAAAGAACACAGTGGTTACTTTCTCCTTGGGAGAGGAGCTAGAACGGACTCTCAACTCCTAAAAACTCACATTTTAATATTATTACTATAAGTTGCAACTTTTTATTTTTTTATTTCCTTTTTTATTTGATTAGTTTCCAGGTAATGATCAGGATTAGGCGGAAAGCAGGAGTGAAATGCAGGCTTTATCTGGCACGGTCGATCTGCATTTCTTTGAAAATAGGCTTTAAATGTTTATGTTATACATAACTAGTACTGCACTTCTGTTCAAACGCCTGTTTGTACTTCAGGCTAAATCAATTTGTGTTGATTATTTTTTCCATACTCTGCTTGAGACATAACCCATGAATTGGATGTGTATGTGATGTCTCGGGTAAATTATTCATTATATTTCAGGTGGCTTAAGCATGTATGAGCACTCACAGCCATGATTCCAGCTTGGATTGAAATACCTCTAACCTGGAAACTGATTGAGGTTAATGTTGGAGCTACCTGACTTTTAGAGGATTTCTGCTTGTCTTTCTCGACTTGTCGTCTCCTGCTACCTTGTGTGATAGTAGGATTCCCCCGAGATGAAATATGAGTGTGCTTAGCACACCCCAGTAGAGAGGTTCAGTTTGGATGGGGTAAGGAAGAGGTCACTGGCCCTTAATAGTAATCAGTAAATACCTGCTTCAGCCAAGCGTTAGAAGGATCTCCAGCAGCTAGCGTGTGTAGTAGCATCAGCTTATATAAAGCACTCATATGGAAAGAGACTGAGAGGAAGGAAGCCTGCGCTCATTTTGTCTGCTGCTTGTGAAGCTTCTAAAGGATTTTGCTGTTAAAACAAGGGCCATATATATTGATTTAAGCCAGTGGGATGTATGGGTCTTTACTTAATCCAATACTAACAAGTATTGACTAGAGAAAGTCGTTACCATGGATTTATGTTCACTCAATATAATGGGTAGGTGTGCCGAAAGCACATTTATAGGTAGATCTGATTGACAGACTATTTATCCTGCTTCAGTTGACTTGACGGCTGAATGGTTTATTATTCTGCTCGAACACTTAAATGCAAAGCTCTTCTTGTCCCTTCCATTGTGGAACGGCAAAAAAAGTTTGCCTCTGTTGTCTAACGATTCAAACAAACATTTACTAGTCTTTTTCTCTGGGTGGAGTATCGATTTTATAAATGAAGATGTGGATCAGAAGAATAAAACTAACAGGGAAGACAAGAGGAAGTGTAAAGAAGAGCAAAGGGAACAGAAAGCAGGAATGAGGAGGAGACGATTTATAACCTAGCTCATCATTGTGCATGCTTGACTTGCTCCTGATGGAGGGGAAACATTGGTCCCACGGATACAGTTCTTTCCTTAGGACAATAAATCTGCCTGAGCACAGATAAAGTAGAGACCGCTTATCTTGCACTGATGTCAGAGTCCCAGCATTCAGAAGCTGTTATCGCAAACCTTCACATACAGTATATGATACTAAAAATACAGTCATCACTGTAAGCTCTTCTTACAGAAATGCGGCATGTATGAGTGTTGCAAAGCAAACGCTGCAGTTGTAACGAGAGTAAAATCTGTCCTATATATGCAGTGGAGTTCTGAAATACTTCAACAGTTAAACTGCTTGTTAGATTTCATTTTTATTTACCAAAACCATGGATTTATTGAATATAGTTTTAAAATCTATGTAATATTATTTTAGAATTTCCCTCTGGGACTTTGTTTTAAAAGAGAAAACCATTAACAATTGCATTCTATATTTAACACAGATTCCCAAATCTTTGCTGTGGTCCCTTTCATTCATTACTTATTTGAAGCTCTGCCTTCAGGTTTCAGCCTTGTGTTCAGTGTGGGAAAAGCTTCTACTACTGCAATGACGGCAAGGGGCTGACTCAGCCATTTAAGAATACATTATTTTTTTGCCTCAAGAAACTCTGAGTTTTGTTGATTTTGAATCCGGGCAAAATGTACAGGCTTATACATTTCACTCATCCTGATGCTTCCATCATATAAGAATACCAGCTATAATTTAGTAGCAAAGTTGTTTCTGAATTCTCTGACAAGACTGATCTTCCTGAGCTTTTCATCACTGACACCAATTTCTAATTTATTTTCTAATGTTTGCTTTCTCCCTGATGGGTTTTAAGTTTTTCTTTTTCAGAGAGTTCCTGTGTGAAGCTGCAAAATTCAAATTAAGGATTTTAAATTATTACCTTAGATATTATTTCCCTTCATTTGTGATGAAATATGAGAAACAGTCCACACCCATCAAAGTCATTCAATTACTTTGTGGGTTATGAACAGAAAGATTGTGTGAAAAATGGATTTGATTAAGTTTCTGTATCTCCTTGAATTTTATTAAAAAGTTTTTTTGGTTCAGTCACATCTTAATATTTCAGGGTGTGTTGATACAAAGGTAAAATTGCAAAAAAAAGTAACTATCCAAATACTGACTGTATATTGAAAGTGTGCTTTTCTGTGCGTAATAACCTGAATTCTTGCTGTGCTAGTTTGCTGCTAGTATAAAAACAATGTTTTAGTTTTTTATATCATGAAGCAGAGTGGCACAATGAAAAAGTTGCCTTCTCACAGTTAATATGTTGGAGTCGAGCAACTAAAGCGGAAGATTCAGTCATAACTGTGTAGACACTAAATCAATGTCTTTATTTTCCGAGGATGTCCTGTCATCAGTTTCCACTGTTCTCAGCACAATGCACCTCATTAATGTGACAAAAGTATTGATGATCAAGTAATAGTGGTATGCTGATTGCAGAGTTGAGGAGTAATGATGCCTCAAGGGTTTATGTTGCAGCCCCCATCAGTATACAACACAATGCAGCCAGCAGTGCTTATTGATGAGGAGTAGAGGAAACTTGGACGTAGACATTTATGTTTACCATACTGAACCAATTAAACTAGCTTGAATTTAATGAGATTATCTCCATATGTCATATCTTTATTTTCTATGTAGCAGTTTATGCATTTGTGTTACATTTCTTATTAGGCTCAGGCTTCCATCCTCGTGTTTATTTTACATTCATGTGTACAGTCTCATCTGAGGGTTTGTGCTGCAGGATGTTGTGTGCCACTTTTATGAGCGTCTTCTCACTTTGATATGCTCAAAACATAATCAACCCTAATAACTCGCACAACTTTTGGAGTCAACCCAAGCCAAAGGGACTTGCCAAGGCACCTTCATCTTGTTTTTCACCTAGTTGCAAATTTTTTAAAAAAATTGACTGATGAATGAATTGACAGTGCAGGGTGGCAAATATGATTATATTTTACAGGAATTTCTTCATCTCATTTATTCATGAAGCGTTTCATAGTTGAGGTTTAAAACTAATATTGAATTTGATGTTTCAAATATTCACTAATAGGTATATATATATATATATATATATATATATATATATATATATATATATATATCCACATCTTTTTTTCCACAAAAAAGCGATGTACACCCTTTTCGCACCCCCCTATGTCCATA
>JBAMHX010000021.1:12366523-12377721 GCA_037177515.1 Pseudomugil tenellus
CCACAACGCTCTCCCTATCTTTCACCGATATGTATATATATATATATATATATATATATATATATATATATATATATATCCACATTTGGTTTTCAACAAAGGAGCAATGTCAACCTTTTGATTAAACTCCTGTGGCCAGACAGGTTTTGCATTAAACCTTACTGAAAATGGTAAACTAGACATTACAAAGCAAAATACAATTTGACTAAAAGACTATATGGAGGCTATTCAGAAATGTTCTGATTAAAATAAAGTTTTGCAAATACTTGGAAAAAACCAGAACTGTATGTCACACCAAGTAGAAATGCCACATGTTCCTTCATGTATATCTTAATTGGTAAAATTATGGCAACAGTGATAGATAGCCCTACACTTGAAAACTGAAGAAAACTGTGTGAGTCAGAAAAGATTGCACCAGCTTGAAAATAGCTTAATGTAAACCTCTAAACTGCAAACAGAAGCAGAAAAAAGTAACATTTCTCTCTGAGCTTTTTGTTGCTTTTAGGATTAAGTTCACCAGGGAGTGAGGAGGGAGGTGCTGAAATGCTGGGTGTTGTGCTTGGGTGGTGCTGGGGAGTAGTATGATCGGTAAGAGTCGGGGTCTTTCATTTTTGTCATGTGGTTCCTTTTTTCATTTCTGGGCTGATATTTCACTGCAGGGCTAGTTCCATTCACTTGAATTTATTAGTTCTTGCGCTGAAGAAGTTGATGAATTTGAATGTCTGTGAGCGATTTTTTTTTCTTGCATGGCAGTGCTCATGCAGGCTGTGTGTGTGTGTGTGTGTGTGTGTTAGTGTGTTAGCGGGTGAGGCACGCGCCTTTCTGTTTGTAAGGGAGCCACGCTTTCATGGGTGCCTCAGATCTCACCGGCTCACAGTTCGACGGAGCGACGGAGCCAGGAGGAAGGGAGAGATGGAGAGATAATGGGAATGGAGGGTGAAAAAAGGCTAACACAATCTTTAATGAGTTTCTTTGGCTCTCTTTGCTTGTTTCTGGGTCAGGGTCCCCTTGGCTTAATATGTGGGTGGACTAAGGACTGTGGAGCAGAAAAGAATATGAAAGCCAAGGTCTACTAAAATAGACGTCTACACTTTAGAGTCATCACCTACAAAAAGCTCTAAAATTATTCCTTGTTTTGACAGCAAAAGAAAAAGCTGATCAGGCGAGCTCAGGCTTGCTGTGTTTCTTCACCACAAGAGGTTACAATGACTGGTCAGACAGTCAGAAACCAACAGCCAAGAGGAACAAGCTCAGGCTTTTTAAGATCAGAAGCAATCACTCACCCATAACAAGTGTTCACCAGCACCATATCGGTGCATCAGGGAGACAAATCTTCCCCCATTATTGGTCATTTCTGTTTGGCTCCTTTTGCACTTTCATTTCCTAGCAATCAACTTTAATCCATGGCAGGTATGGAGGGAGAGATAACATTAGAGAGACATCGTTGGAAGATATCTGCGCGGATGAGACATTATTTAGTGCTCCCCAAGCATTCACAAGGCAACCTCAGTCAGACAACAAGGCTCCAGCGAGTCCATGCAGGCCAGAGAAGCAGATAGATAGGACATGGGAGAATTACTGATGATCTGATAAACTCTTTTGTTATCTGAATAGCCTGCCTTCCTGGTTCTGTCCTGTGCTATGTTTCCGTCTGTCTGCTCAACTATGTTTCAATGTATCAATCTACGTCTGTCTGGCTGAGTTACTTTCCCCATCTCTCCCTTTTCCCCTTTCCTCTCTCTTATGTTCTGTTTCCCACTATGTCTCTGTCTCTATTACCCTGCCTTCTTTATTTCACACTTGTGAATAATTGATGTCTACCGGTTCGATGGTAAGAATAGAACAGTTCTGGAGGTGACAAATGGGATGGCGAATAGGCTTCATCCTTCTTTCTTCAAAGAGTTAGAAAGTTAGCCGTGCTCACTTGTGGGCATGCATGCATGTGCATTTGTGCCACTGTGAGCTTTGTTCATGTTTATGTGTGTGTGCGTACATACACAGGGAGTTGTGTGTATGTGATTTATACACGGAGATGAAAGGGAGTTGTAATTACAGGGAAGCGTATCTGTCTACTGCAGAAGTATCCGAGGAATGGCACAAACTGGGCCAAGAGCCTTAGGTCATTAGATCTGCTGTATGTGTGGGTGCATGAGTTTGGGTCTGTGTGAGCTTGTGTTTGTGTGCATAAGAAAGAATGACAAAGAGGAAAAAAAGGGGATACACAAGACAAAATGGGAGGCAAGAGAAGGAACACTGAGTTTAGTTCCTCCAAGTTGACCTCTGAACTTTGTTTCTCGTTATTGGCCCAGACTGGGTTGTTGCTCAGCACTAGCTGTTTGTGGTTTGACCAAGCAAGGGCCGGTTTCCGTAAAACCATGCTGCCTTATTGCCTGAGAGGAATCCCAGAATTTCCTGTGCTCTAAAATACACTTGTGTAAACATTCCAAAATATCAAATGATAGGGATTTCACTGTGTGCTGTGCGAACGGATAATCCCATCCAAAGACTGTGGTTATAATACAGTCCCAGTGTCTCTCGCCTGCTTTCCTTCCTCTTCCAACTCATCCTTTCTGGGGCTTTTAGCCGTTCTCCCATTTCTTTCATCTTTCATTTTAAATCTGCTCTTCCTCCTCCTTCCATTTTGACGCCATTTTCTTCTTCACAGTTGACGATGACTTCATTGGTCTTGGTGAGCTGCCGGAAACCTTCCCTTCAGACCCCCCTGAGCCGCTGCCGGTGTTTTTGATGGAACCAGAGGAGGCCTACATAGTCAAAAACAAGCCGGTTAACCTGTACTGCAAAGCCACACCTGCCACCCAGATCTACTTCAAGTGTAACAGCGAGTGGGTTCACCAAAAGGAGCACACTGTGGAGGAGAGAGTTGACGAGAACTCTGGTGAGTAAAAACTTCAGGTACAAATAGTTAAGTCACAGCTTGGTTCCTTTGATATCAGTTTTTCTCTTAATTTATGCCTCTGGTAACTAAAGCCTTTCCCATGCATCCATCCATTAGCTATAACTGCTTCATCAAAAAATTCCCAGGTGACATTGGTTCAGGCAATGGAAAGACCTCCTGTCCGTCACAAGATTATCCCTAATGAAGAAAATCAAGCATGTTCACGGGCAATTTAGAACCACTAATTAACCTAACATGCATGTTTTGGCTTTTAAGAAGCAAAAGCCCCTTCTAGACAACCCATGCATGCACAGAGAGATAGAGAAACTCCAGCTGACCGAGTGGTTGAAGCCCAGGCACTTAGACATGGGGTATTTTTTTTACCCTACAGCTGCAAACAAAATTTGTTGCATCTGCCAAGGTAGAGGTGTAGTATTCAGTAGTGTCAGTTTGTCTCTTAGCAATTTTAACTCAATAATTTATGGACACATTTTGATTTAATGAAAAGAAACATAACAATAGAATATGAAAGAGGTTTGAAGGATAGTTTAGTTTCTGGAGATAAGGATATTTCATTTTTGAAGCTTCTAGCTCAAAAATAATCCTGCAATCAATAAAATTTTTAATTGCTATAGATTGACTGCGGTCTGTGCTCTCTAAGTGTTTTTTAGTTAGAATCTGCTTTTTTTTCTGTCGCATTTAGTTTTATCCAGACCATTTAAAATATTTGCCTTTTTGAGTAGCCAATGTTACTCATTGTTACAGTTGCTAAGGATAGCAGTGCTAACTTGCTATCATCTATGCTGTGTTAATTGAATATAATCCCTGATGTCTGGCGCACCACCTACTGATTATGACCAAATCATCATCCAGCCACTTGATTATTACACACAGTATTAAACACGTCCAGAGACTAGCATTTGACTGTTGTCTGACTGACTTGCTTCTGACACCACAAACACAAAAATGGTTCAATAATTATACATCTTGATTGTACTGCTTTAATTGGAACGTGAAAGTGACATATTAGTGACACCATTACTCTGATGCGTGAGTATTTAAGATCGCTTATGTTTTTGTTTTTGGACATCGAGAGGAAGTGAAGGTAGTAAAGCTCCAGTTGAGGTTTTTTGTGCAGAACTCGGCCCCCGAAGGCACCAAAACCATTACACACAACAGCCCAGCACTGATTGGCTGCATTCAGCTGCTGTATTGGAAATTGAGCTCTTTCTATCGCCCACAGGTAACAATCACATTGCATTTACCCTTTTCATTCCACTGCTTTGCCCTACTCATCTGCAGGCACAGAGACACACTCTGACAGCTGCTCCTTTACTTAAATGTGAGTGTTTAGGCTCGTAAGCACACTCAATACACACACTTCAAGAGCCAGAGAGCATTTTTTTTTGTCAAGGTACCTCACAAAAACATACCTCTCAAGTGCTGTTAGTCCTGACCTATATGACAAAATACATTATTCAAGATAACAGCGAGCACAAGCAGAGTAGCAGCACTACAAGAAACAAAGGCAGACACGCAGATTTGTGCAGCAACTACATATTTCAAAGGCGCATTAAAGAATAAAAAAATAAAAAAACAGACACCACACCTGAAATCGTTTGTTTGACCCAGCGCGCTTTGGAGAAATCGCAAATTTGAGCATGTGTTTCACAGTGTGGTTGTTTCAGAGAACAGGGAGAAGGTAGCCTTTGTGTCAGGAGGTTTTACGCTAAAAGCATAAACAAGGAAAACAGCCCACATATCACACAAGCATCCGCTCTACATAGTCATATCCACAGGCTATTTACAGCACCGATATTCATTCATTTTTGCTTTGCAATACACACAAACCTGCATGTCTAGATGTCTTTGGATCTCAAAGTGGAGCCTCAACTGACTCCATTGTGTTCCGATTTTCCCAGATTGAAAAAAAGGAACACCGTTAGAAACCAGCCAGCTTGATCAATACAACTAATAATGCAGCTAAAAGAAATGGGATCCCTCTTGCTCCTTAGTTTTCCACTTCTCTCCATTTGCATCATGCTAACACGTATGTTGGGGAGAACTGATGAGCTTAAGCAAATAGCACAGGCTGAGATACTGAAGTGCAGGTGTTCATTCAGACTTTTGGCTTCATTTCCATGTATTTATCCAGATGTTTTATGTTCCTCCATTAAAACTGTCTGCAGTATGCTGAAAAAATTCCAGCACACATTTAAATTTATCACCGACCATCAGGGAAACATCCAATATAAGTCATTTTGATATACATTGTGCCAAATCATTGTGATTTCCCGAAGAAATAGAACATTTGTGTCCTTTTCAGTAGCCGTGGCTTATTGTATTATCATTTTGTGCTCTCTAATAACACAGTGGCATTGCAGAATAAGCTGAGTCACAACGGTATTAGTATTTATAGTGATTTGTTCTACTTGCTAGCTCCCTCACACATGCCGATTCTGCTTTATGACTACTCCTCCTCCACTGCTGGCTCAGAGATACGTCAACTTTAACCTCTACCACCACACATACACACACATTCTGCATTCACCTTGCAAAGAGAATATTCAGGTATACTGATGGTTCTGCCTTCAACAAGCAATGTTAAATGAACAGCCTTAGTTCAGATTGTCTGTGCTATCTGTGGGAAATTAATGTAAATGTTTAGAACAATCTTCCTGATAATTTATTTCTTTTAGATTAAAAATATCTGTAATATTTGTATTTGTTCTAAATCACGTCTTTACTAGTACCTTAAGCAATTTGCATTGTACTTCAACTGTCTCCTGAAACATTGCGCTGCTCTTGTAAAAGCAGAACTTTGGGTCTTTTTTATTTAAATTAAAAAATGCTGCATTGGATATCCTTTATAACACAATAAAAGCTCAGAGCCCTCAAATCTTTGGGCTCTATGGGACAGACATGAACCATAAAAGCAACACAGAAGCTAAAATAAATAAAACACTGTAGTTGCCATGCAATCAGGAACTTGGAACTTGATTTGCTGCATGCATCGTGAACATACTCAATAGCAACTCTTTGATGCGTGTTTGAGACAGGTGATGCAGGTGCATGTGAAGTACAAATGGCACATTTAAAGTAAAATGCATACGTTATAAAACTAAATCAACAAGTTGTTTGGAATATTATTGCTTATATAGCAGATAGAAACAATGCAAAGTAGATAACAATAATTGCTTATTTCTCAGTTACGATAAAAAATTTTGTGAAAAAAAGAAAAATATTTAGTTACAATATGTTTGCTCAGGTGACTAAACACATTATCACATCTGGGTGAAGATCTAGTGTTGTTGTGAAAGTTCAGCTAGATGAAGGTAACTTTCTGAACATGTCGCAGATGATCTGCGCTATGTTGAAACTACTATGTGGGAAATATCCGTTTGTTGAGTGTATTATTAAAATGGGCATTGAAAATAGAAAAAAAAAAATAAAAGAGGGATATTTTAAAGACATTCCTCACAGATTTGATTTATCTTTAGATTCTCTTCCTGTTTCTTCCGAATGCTGCAATATTTACCTTGCAGTGTTGAAAATAGGTTTTAGTCTCTTGTGAGCAAAATGAGCATTGATCTAAGGAAATGAGCAGCAAATTAATTATCGGCAGCTAGTGCAAAATACACCAGAGACAAGTTGTCACTTTCACTGAGATATGAGTAAGTAGATCAAACAGGAGTGCTCTTCATCTGGACTGATAATCAGAGCACTTACTCCTCCCTCATCCTGCAGCTCCTCTTCAATGACCAATGCCTCCTCTTCTCCCTGACTGGTCTGATCAATAACCCTAGTCAGGGTTAACACTGGGAGCGAGGCCAGCACACATTAATAACCACATTAATAATGAATCATTTCATATGAAGCTCCCTATGTCAGTCAGCTATGAATAGGACCTAGTGTAGAAGAACTTCTAGGACTAATGGCCACAGTGACAAGTCAGAAATATAGCTCCCAATCTTTGGCCTTCATGTTGTTCACATTCAGTTTCTCCTTAGATTACAAATTCAACAACCTCTTGCGTTGTCGTCATAAATCGAAAGGGAGCTGCTCGCAAAGCAATCGTGAAGTCACGGCATGAGATCAGCAGCAGCCTGAATTTAGAGTTCCGTTTTTCTGGCAGAGAGATCCATGTGTTTGAAATGCAATACAGCAGGAAGACTTTAATCCAGGTTTAGTAAAAGCCATGAAGTCATGAATGACTCTTTAAAGTTACTTGATAGTTTTTGCCAGCAGTTTCTTATGCTACAGGATTTATCCTAGCAACAGATGTGGAATCAATTGCTGTAATGAAAAAAAAGAAAAAGAGCTTCCCAGTGCATATTTCAGTACCAAGAATTCTGGGATTGTACTTGTCTCCAACATTGATTTTTCCCTTTACTTCTTACTTCATGATACTTTTTCAACTTCACATCCATCTTTGACTTTAACAAATGTACAAAATGTCTTCTTAGGCAAACCCATTGGCATACAGTTCTCGCTCCCTTGTGCTACTGTAGCACATGGATGTAGAAAAACACATTCTGTGTATAGCAGGGGCAAATGGTGACACAACAGATGAGCTAGCTTCTCCGCCTGTCGGCACACTGTGTAAATTTTACATGAAGCCTAAGCTGGTGTGTGGGATGCCACTTGGTCTGATGTGTGTCACACAACAAGAAGGCTGTGTTAATTCACTGAACCTGAAATAAAATGGCACTTTCATTACTTCAACCATCCATTCTCGTTGCATTTCTGACTCCCACCTCATATAAGCCTTATCATGCTGTAGTCTGATAGCCAAAATTCAATCAAAATCCATGTAAACGGAAATAGCTTTTTAACTTTTTTATCATGCCGCATAACAGAGACATCTACAATATTAATCCAAGAGGGAATGTGTGATGTAATTTAATCTACTTATTTTTTCGAACCTGCAAACCTGAGTGAGATTACTGACTGAGGTTCACAGCGTGCCCTAAATTAGCCCATCTTGTCTGTAGTTCATTTAGCAGTAAATCGCTCTGTAATGAATTAGATGGCAGGAAAAGATTAAATTACTGATTGAATGCACATTGGAACGCCGATGAGTCAATGATCTATGACACCATTTCCAGGCGGTACGTGATAATGATGTCACATGAGCACATTTGGCATCTCCTAGGTAAGCTCAGTTTAAAAGAATGAGTAACATGAAGGAGTGCTTGCGCAAATTTAAATATGCACCTTGCATCTTAAGTAGAGCCTGATTAATGAAGCATAGAAACAACTATAATGGAGCTAATTAGGGGAATTAGATAGTCTGTGATGACTAGAGTTATAAAGATACACCTACAATACATTTAACTTGATTAAACATTCTTGCTTTACCAATGCAGTTTATGATGTGTTAGTTCCCTGGAATCATTTTTAGTTGGAAGGTTCTGCTTTTTGTATTCTTTTTAATTTATTAATACACCAAAAAGCACAAGGGATGAGAACATAAGTGTAGGTTATTATCCGTACGAGGAAATAAAGCTGGATAGTTAAAATTGTTTCATTTGGATGAGATGTATTGGCAAGTTGGACATAAATTCCAAAAATGCCCTTTGTCTGAATTAGCATGCTTTCAGTGCCGCACTTTTAATAATTGTCTTTCTTCAATAACGTCACACAAAAGCAAAGGGAGAAAGAGAGAGAGAAGAGCATTAAGGAAATGCAATTGCAAACAGCATTTGAATGCAGAAAGAACAATAAAATTTAGAAGTGAAAAGGTATTTATAGCTAAATCTACAAATTGTGTTATTTAATCATCTTTGTTAGAAATGGTATTTGAAAATACATTTACAAATCACAGTATTTCATAAATAATTAATATTTTAATGTCAGTTTAAACTGTGTAATTAAAAAACACTGAAAATAGATATTTTTATTGTACAAAGAAATTTTTACATTTTAAATAAAACTTAGCAATCTATATTTTTATTTCACAATTTGTTACTTCTTATGAAAATGCTTTGCTGCTTTCTGAAAGACCATCGTAGTCCTCCACGCGACTGTACCTTATTTATTTAACAGGTGGAGGAAAAGCTTGTTTTTATGTAGTTTTGCCATTTGGAATATACAAAAAGGAAAAATGATAGTTTTGTCAGTTTTACACATTTTGTAGGCTTGTGGTATTTAATAGTCACAGTTGGTGCTTCCCACCACTGACACAAAAGAACACTTAGTGCATATGTCCATGCTTCCACTTTCACAAAATGGTTTTATAACAGTAACACAGCTAGCGCACAACAGGAATAAATCCCAGTTAGCAATGAACTGGATTGGGTACTGTTGCAGCTAACTCTTAC
The DNA here is from genome assembly GCA_037177515.1 of Pseudomugil tenellus. NCBI lineage: Eukaryota > Metazoa > Chordata > Actinopteri > Atheriniformes > Pseudomugilidae > Pseudomugil > Pseudomugil tenellus. The sequence goes on from JBAMHX010000021.1 coordinate 12,375,743, forward strand.
TTTGCAAAGTAAATGATCACCAAAACTGGATGATTAATGAGTGAGCAAAACTGATTGGAAGAAATACCAGTGATTTGTGAAAGAGTCTCTATTTTGGTAAAGATCAACATTGTGGTTACAGCTGAGGCTGGTGATGGTGATGTAATGTTCCAAGGAACGTTTGCGAAGCACACAAAAGGCCTTTTAGCAGCAACTGGGAATGATTTGAATGCTGCAGTCCACTTTCACATCACTGCTGACCAGGTACATGACCATGACAGTTCCAGGAAAATGACATCAGCTTGACTTTTTTCCTAGCAGGCAGCTCTACTCCCCATATCTAAACTTAATAAAGCTTTTTGTGGAGGAGGTGGGATGGCACATTCACCGCATTAATGTTCTTTTGTAAAAACCTGCACTTCTTTTTCTGAATGTCAGAACGTGAGTTTTAATCATGAATCTGTGCAAAATCCAATATGTTTTGGAGCCAAACAGCTGAAGCTTTGGGGAATTTAGACTTTTAATTGCAGATCTGTGTACGTTAAGGTCAGATGCTAGATCTGTCTGCTCTTACTGACACGACAGTTCGTCCTAATGGAGTTCTTTTTTTTATATCCATGAGAAATATCTGAAATATAAAATAAGCCTAACGAGATAAGGAGATTTAGCTTTAATCTTTAAAATATCCCATCATTTTTCAGTGAATGTTTTCATATTGATTGCACTAAACATGTATACAATATTCATACACACTCACACATAAACAATTGTGGACAAACACTGATGTGCACACTTTGACTGCAGTGTAATCTTCTGTAGAGTGGCAGCTGTGGGTAGAGGCATTTGTTCTGGGGAAGATTTGTTTGTTTGGGCCCTGGCACCCAAATAAGCAGTAATCAGAGGAGTTAGCAAACAGGATTGTGTTAGCCATGACGCTGAGAATCCTCCCCCACAGGGCTCAAACCTAAACAACTCAGTGTTCAGGCTTTAGAATCAGGCAGGACTGACACACACTTTCCATGAATTAGTGTGTTGGATGTCAACTGATTTTCATTTCTTACTGTTTTAGTTTTCACTTTGCCACCCATCCGTGAATACGCAGTTCTCCCTCACTTTTCTTCTTTTTACCCCTCTTTCCCTCCTTTCTCTCATCCTCTCCATCATTCCTCACAGGCCTGGTTGTGCGAGAGGCCAGCATAGAAATCACTCGGCAGCAGGTGGAGGAGTTGTTTGGACCAGAGGACTTCTGGTGTCAGTGTGTGGCCTGGAGCTCTGCTGGGACCACCAAGAGCCGCAAAGCTCATGTCCGCATTGCTTGTAAGTATCCCTCCTTGCCCAATTTATCTTTCTCTTCAGATAGACTCAGTTGTTATATTCTTCTCCATCTTTGTCTTGCTCTGTAAACTAAACATCTCAGCTGCCAAGTTAATGCATCTCACAGACTGAGTTGTATATCATCACAGATTTCAGAGATAGTTGTGAAAAAGCATTTTAGTAACGTGGGACTCTAGTGTCCCTTTGAACTCCAGTTATTATAAAGCCTGTGGAAAGTGGTTTCCTCAGGCGCAGTATAAACCTGAAGCAGGAGCACAGAGAAACAGTGTTTACACACAGTGAAGATGCCGTATGGCATATGTTTATGCCAATGTTCCATGGCCCTCATTTGTTCTCTGTCTGTGTGTTTGTCGTCCAGCTGAAAAGCACAACACAATTGTTTCCAAGTAATGAGAAACATTCTGCGCTGACTGTGAAGTTCGAACTCATTTTTTGCTGTTTCCCCAAAGGATGTTCCACTAAGACTCTGAAAAGTAATGAAACCCCAGAAGAGTTGATGCAAAAAGCAGCGCTGTTTAAGTATAGATGCAACATCAAGGAGACATTTTTGCAAGACAACGTGTATTGCGTAACTCAAGCCTTAATGCATTTTTCTCACAGTATTTGACACACACACACACACACAGACACACACATACACACACACACATTCACACACACACACA
>JBAMHX010000021.1:12377821-12415011 GCA_037177515.1 Pseudomugil tenellus
TATATTTGTATGTATAAAATCACCTGGAGGGGATTCTTTTTGTAGAATCAGCTAGGCTGTTCCACTTCCCATCACCTGTCAGTTTAGGAAATTGTGACTGACATGACTTACCCGAGACAATAATAATATCCAGGCAAGACTTATGCAACTTCCTTTTTCTCTTTAAGGCAACTTGAGAAAAAAAAAAAAAAAAAAAACAAAAAAAAACGCCCACTTGCATAAAATATTTTGTTAAAATATAATGGAGCTGAATGTTTGGCTGAGAACTCCATGAAACTGTCATAATGATTTTATCTTCCTTCTGCAGTGCAGCAGATGGCACAGTAAAAAGTCAATATACATAGTTTTCACCTAAGCTACTCAATTTAAGAACACTTAACAGTTATGTACATATCTCTCTTAATTTCAGTCATTCTTTTCAACATCTTTATTAAACTACCATCTACTGTTTTCTTCTGTTTTCCTCACTGTTTCTTGCAGATGCAGAATTGTACAAAAAACTGTTTTTCCTGCACAGCCTGTGTTTCAGTGAATGATTGTAGATTAATAGCAGATTTGAAGTTTCGGTCTTTAAAAAGTAGGGCAGTTACTCCTCATTAGTCCCGATTCTTTTCCGTGATGCTTACTGGTCCTGTCTCAGTTCATGCAGCATGATGTACTTCTAAAGGGCTTCAGTCTCCAGTGCAGCACAGCATCCTGAATAATCCCAGCCTGTCGGCTCCACTGCAGTACTCCATCAGGACTTTCACACCTAAAAAAAATGTTGATTTTGCTGTGTAGAGCAAGTGATTCCATTTTCAATATTTGACTTTAATCTACTTCATAATAGCTTTGAGTTAAAGAAACAGACCAACTAGGGCATCATAATGAGTTACATCTGTCCTGCAGCTTCAGACTTTTCTGAATTGTTGGTGCTACCATCTACTGTTTTCTTCTATTTTCCTCACTGTTTCTTGCAGAATGTACTGCATTCTCTTTTTATTTCAAAGTCTTAAAGCTGATCTTATTTCTACTGCTATTATACTTGCCTGGTGAATCTGAATCATGCTTCTCAGTCACCCACTGAGCCCACTCCTGCTGCTCCACCTCCTATAAACACCCATGATGAGCGGCCTGCCAGCATGAATCTATTCCTCAAATCGCAGTGGACCCCTCTTCCCCTCCTATTAGCTTTTGCTGAATGGATTAGCTTCTCTACTGGGCTTTCTCTCCAGGCAGACTTCTTGTCAAAGCCAGACTCGATCCCGTTAGGCTAATGGAAACCAGGGTTGTTTTCGTCTCCTCTCCAATCATCTAAACATATACAGTTTAATCAAATGATAAGGCACAGCCAGGTTGGTGAGCTGTGATGTTGCTGTGTTGAAGAAAGATCTTCCAAACCGGCAGGAAAAAAAAAAAAGCTGATCCAACTAAAAGTATTTCCAGAGAGCTTTGAGAGGAATTAGAATGTGTAAAGTCTTTCCCGTAATATAACATCAATGAGACTGTTTTAACTGACTTTCCTTTATTGGAAGAAGTGTTTGTTTACCAAAGTAAACAAATAGAAGGATGTGCGCAAACATTAAATAAATTCATCAAATTAACAGAGATGCTTTTCGAGGGACGGGAGGAGTGTAATTGTTCTGAGAGAGCTCACAATTGATTTTCTTGTCTGTTTGTGGCCTAATTTTACACCATAGGTAAAACCTCAGCTGTGATGCTAGTGACTACTCTAACGATTAAAAATCAGACTCTGTACATGTTCGCTGTCATTCCTAATCTCACTTTGCACCAGGAGCTAATGATTTCCAAGTGAGGAAGAAACCATTTTCTGAAGTGTGAGGCCAGAGTAATTTAGCATGACAAGTAACCAAACACATCCACTTTAAGGTAATAGTAGTCATATGTGCATCTTTATGTGGGCTGAGGATAGAATGGTGGGAATCCCACAGGAATGTGGACTCAGCTGGTCCCACACCCTCCAGTGTACCGCAGTGCCTTTTAGGGCTGTAAGAAGTAAAGAAAAAGAAAACTCCAGTTTGGGATGCATCCTTTTAAATCCACATCCAACATATACGGTAGAAAATACTCACTGACATGTCTCATACTGCTTTATTAATTAGTAATGCAAAATTATTTCAAATAATGATGAAAAATATCAACTTTAGCATATTTAATAAAGATAAAAAAACGCTGGCTTTTGCTATGAATAATTCTGCATTTTCAAGAGCATGTAGTCCAATCGTCTTAATAGTTATTAAACTGACAAGTTCTGGATTAACAATAATAAAAATAATTAATAGTTTTAAGCAGCAACACATCACGTGCTTGGATTTTCATTTGATCTTTTATGGAATAGCATTTAAAGCTTACTTTGTGTAGCTTACTTTAGACTACTGAGTGGCATGCTGAATTACAGCCCACAGCAGCGGTCATGTCAGTATCCATGAAGACTTGCATTCTCTGTAATACCTTTATGCTGAGAAATCAAATTTAATTTATTAGATTTCATCATGGAGAATATGCAGTAAATCAGAGCGTATCACCCTATATGAGAATGTGCGAGTGAATTGCCTCCTCACCTGTCATTCTGTGTTTGTATCTTCTATTGTCCTTTGGAAGCTGTGCAAGCAATAACCATCTCCTTAAAATAACAGCATGGTTTTTAAATTTTTGCCACAATATATACATTTATATACAGTATACATATAAAAAAATAAAATAAACAAAACATCTGTGTCCTTGGGACACATTCTGTCCTCTTTTTAACCTCAAAAGAATAGGTTCCTCTTGTCATACTTTTTTATTTTTAATTTAATGCTGAAATTGCCATCAATTCAATTAAAAAAATTATGAAATTATAATAAATCTCCCAGAAAATATAATCGTTCTCAGGATTAGCTCGAGCAAGGACGAAGGCTCTCATTCTATGTGTTATTTCAAGATTTATTTTTTCTCAAGCCAAAAAATGAATAAAATAATCTTTTATTCTGATATGTTTTCGGAATCTGGTATGGTCAAGTTTTCTTTAATGACAACAACAGTTTCCTCGTGGGTTCAAAAAGTTGACAGAAACAACAAAATATGCATATTTCAATATAATGTAAAAGCAAATAAAGGAAATAAAAATCCATCTAAAGTGCGTTTTGGATATGACTCTTCTTATTGGACTTGATTGTGCTGTGCTCATTTCATTTCTATTCATTCACAATCTCCCCAGACACTTCAGACCATTTCTTTACTGTGATAGATACAGATACTATTACACACCGTGCCCAAGAGCCTTCAGTCTCATGAGATTTTCCAGGGTTCTCATCGACGTCTGATGCACCAAGTCTGACATCACTGCTCCTATTCTATGCTTTCAGGGTATTTTCTTGGTTTCCATAAATAGACGGAGTTGGTTGTAAGTACAAGCAGAAAATAACGGACCCCTTTGTTTTTGAGCTTTTATTACAAGGTCTTTAGTTTTGGCTTCCCTTCTGCTATGCTTGCCTACATAACCAGAACCCGTGTTTCTTTTATAAGTATTTTTTATATATCGCCTTTTTACATTTTTTTTTGCAAAACAAGAGACATCCATTAAGATGCAGAATTGTAATAAAAACTGTTTTTCCTGCACAGCCTGTGTTTCAGTGAATGATTGTAGATTAATAGCAAATTTGAAGTTTCGGTCTTTAAAAAGTAGGGCAGTTACTCCTCATTAGTCCCGATTCTTTTCCGTGATGCTTACTGGTCCTGTCTCAGTTCATGCAGCATGATGTACTTCTAAAGGGCTTCAGTCTCCAGTGCAGCACAGCATCCTGAATAATCCCAGCCTGTCGGCTCCACTGCAGTACTCCATCAGGACTTTCACACCTAAAAAAAATGTTGATTTTGCTGTGTAGAGCAAGTGATTCCATTTTTAATATTTGACTTTAATCTACTTCATAATAGCTTTGAGTTAAAGATACAGACCAACAAGGGCATCATAATGAGTTACGTCTGCAGCACCTACAGTTCAGACTTGTCTGAATTGTCATATGATGATATTGACCTGAGATTTCTTTCACTGACTTACTATTTTATTTTAATCATACCTGATAATATGTCATTACAGCTCCCTGATTTGTCTGTTTCCTGTAGATCTGAGGAAGACATTTGACCAGGAACCTCTTGGCAAAGAAGTGTTACTCGAACAGGAGGTGTTACTCCAGTGTCGTCCACCTGAAGGCATCCCAGCAGCTGAGGTAGGGTCAAAGGACATTTCACTCTTTTAGTCCACTTGTTGTGTTTTTAATTGTTTTGTTTTGACTTCAAAAGATATTTTGTACCATATATTGCCAAAAGGAATTTATGCCCTGCTAAACCCAACTAAAAGTTTGGACTTCGATTTCGAACAAATCCAGTCAACTGGCTTCTCTTAAAAAAGGTTTAAAGTGTATTTTTGTGTCAAATCATGATTAAATGTCATCATTATTACTTATGCATATAATATTGAATTGGTTACTAAAATATCTAAAAAATCATGATATATATTTTGAACATCCATATAGAGATTAATAAGAAAAATGTTGTTGATAATGTAATCTGCTTCATTTTTAACCTTTCTACTTCAGAGGTTTTAATGAAATAACAGAATAAATCTGACACAGTACAGTGCACAGATGAGGACACTTCTCACCACTGCCTGGGCTATTAAAGCGCTTTGGGTATTTCCTGAAAATCACCAAGTAACTGCAGCTTGAAGGGAAAAAAAAACGCAATTATCAGCTGAAGGGAGGAAAAATTTAAGTATTACTGTGCAAGTTTAAGCAATATCTCCTCCCAGGTCTGCTTCCATTATTTCCCCCAGCGGTGGGACATTGTTAGAGCTTCATTTGAAAGGCTGCAGCTGAGATTTCAGGACTATAAATAGAGGGTGAAGGTGTGCTTGGTCTTTTTTTTTTTTTTACTTTTTTAGTTTTTCTTTAGGAAAGGGTGTCAGTACTGAGCTCTGTAAAGGCTCATGATTGACCTGGAAAGCTGAGCTAAGTGAGTGGAACTGTACAGCTGAAAATGTTGAGGAGCTTTAAGGACAAAATCTTGGAATTGGTTCTCCTTACAATACTGGCTTCAGTCTGGTGGGGTTTCCTGTAAAGAGCCATATAGTGTTGGTGATTCAACCACCTCTCTGAGGTCACCGTTAATACTGCATGGGTTTAGCGCAGCAAATGTAAACACAGCTAAAGTGCATTCGTGGCAGGCGGGACAGGAAGGGGCTAAAGGTGCTAATAATCGAGTAAAATGCATAAATTGTACAATTTGAAAACAATAGCCATTTTCCCGTTTGCTCTTATGATGCACACCCGTTACATGCATCCTTAATGGGAATGCATTTCTCTTTTTACATCATGACTGCTTAAAAAGTTTCGTGTGACATTTTCCCTTCTTTCGCAACTCAAAAGTTAACAGTTTCATTGGGAAAAAAAAGACTAAATGGAAAGCTGCTTTTTCATCTCAGTTTGTCAGGGCTTTTTTTCAACACAAGCTCACAAGAGGAAAAAAGAAAAACCTTGGAAAAAGCGACTGTGGTTACATGTGAATTTGCAGAAATATGTAGCGGCTGCTGTAAAGGAAAGATCTGTCATATTTCAACCGATCAAGACACAAAAAAATAGAGAGGATAAGAGAGGCTGAAGGCACAAGGAGGAGAGCTGTTATGGTTTGTCAAGGCTTGATTGAGTGGGTTGATGTCAGGCCTCCAGCGAGCTGTCCGTTCACTCTGTGGTTCTTTACAAGCCTTTGCCCAGTTAGCTAGAGGCTGAAAGGATGGCAGGCGAAAAATCTCAACTCTTAACAGCAGTTTTGTTTAATCTCGTGGACTGTATGTGAAGGACATTGTGCTTTGTATGAAAAGAGCAAAAAGAACATGCACCACTGCTGACTGTGCATTGTCACACAGTTTGTACTCCATGTGTACCAGGGAGGACACCAAGGTGCCTGTATGCTGGGGCTCCCATGATCACATCCTGAAAACAGTTCAGCTGAAAGACTATTCATCCTCTCCATAGACTGTGCAGTGTGACTGTGGCTGAGCAGCTGGCAGAAATAGATACCCGGATGATGAGCTGCAAGGAGGATTCAAACTCTTGGGTTTCCTCTTTTCAAACTATGGTTAAAAATTACTTTAGGAAATTGTACCCTACATGTAGATCTTAGCCATCACAGCTGTCCACGCTCTTACTGTAAGGATGTAACCTCATCCCTTAATGGTTCTGCTGATGGCACTACAATAACAACTTGTAAAGAAGCAGCTGCCATTACGAGTTAAACAGTAGCAAACACTGACTGTATCTTATACATAGATGCTTTCAGAGAAGCATCCAGTTGAAATCAGCTAAAATACCAAGATATTCCCCAGTACTGAAAACAAGAAGCCCACATTTACAATCAAAGCCAGTCAGTTATAATTCGGTCTGATCTCAAGTTACATCAAAGCGTGGTGGCGTTTGATGTGAGCCAGTATCAGCGCTCCTCCTATGTCTTACCACATTACCACAGACGATTTACATCAGAAGTTGTCAGGATGCTTTACCGCAATAATGACATCCTATGCTTCTATTTAAGCAGTTGTGACTCTTTGTTGGTTTTCTGGGAAGGCTGTTGTCCTGAAATGTAAGTATTATGTTAAGTAGTACAGATAGTTTCTTTGTTGATGCTGTAAGTTATTATAACAAAACATGAATGAAATGGAAAAACTCTCACCAGATGCTTCATAGATTTTCAAGCTTAGAGTTCAATCTTTGGTTTCTTAGTTCCTATTTTTGATCAGTTATTTATAGTGTATAAATGCATTTACAGAAGTAGAGCTAGTCCTTAAGATGTGGAATGTCCACATAGAACACACAAGCACACACGCACAAGAAGCAGGCATTTGTTTTAGCTCTCCTTGTGACCATTACCAGTGGAAGTTGGGCTTTGAAGAGCTCAGTTACAGTAAGAAAGGTTTCTGACATACTAAAGGAATTTAGTCATCAGACAGGCTTGCATGGTCTGAATAAATTAGACACTCAACAGGCTGCTTGACAGCCATTGTTGCATGTTTCCATACCCTGTAAAAAAGTTGAGTTAACTGAAAAATTAGCTTTTTTTTTTTTTAAAGAAAATTGAACTTAAGGGTTCTGGTGTTGTATGAACCGAAATTAAGAGGGTAACTCAAAGTAAAGTAGTAAATGTAACATTTTTAGGATCGCTATTTAGGCCTCTTCATGTTCTTGAGCTTTTGAAATAAACAAATTAAGTTGAAAATATCTCTGAGTAGTAGTTTCAAATTTTCCCAGTTAGGCTACTTGTTCTTTAGTAGAGGAGTCTGCATTCTTCCTATCCATTTTCTATACCTGTTTATTCCAATGCAGGCTTACAGGAGCCTATCCCAACAGGGGTCAGTGACAGATAGGCCTTTTCCGAAACAAATCCTCCTCCCTACCCCTACACACTTCCCCTACACCCTGTGCGAAGGCGCCCTTGCAGCTGAAAGAGGTTCCCTAATTGTGGAGTAGGGTATAAATCCGGAACCTTCGCATTCGGACACCCTCCTCTCACCCCAGCGGAAACGGAAATCACTGTTACCATGGTTCCACACCTGGCATCATTTACAGTAGTGGCAGTTGCCGTTTTACACAGACTGCTACATTTAGGATTTTGCACTTGTTTAATTTGCCTACTTTTGATTTGAGAAAATATCATTTACACAATGCAACTCTGTATTTCTTGCAATAAATATAGTACCATAATATTCACTGCATGTACACAATTTGCTTTACTGACACCATGCCTTCGATGTCCAACTTCTTAATTATGTCTCTGGGATGAAAGAGTAGACTATTTAGCTACTATTTTACATTTATACAGACAGATTACTTTTTCCAATATTGTAGGGCAGTAGCATATTAAGGAAGTTGAGATACTGTGGCGCATGCACTATGAACTTACTCCCAGCCTTTGAAAAAAATGTTTTACTGTTAAATAAAAGTTTTACTATTAAATAAGGCATTCTTTTCAGCACGCAGCGTGATTGGCTGCTTTGCTTGTCAAATTCAAATATTTATATATTAATCAATTAATTAATTAAAGTAGTTGATGAGTTTAATTTATTATAGCTACAGACCTTCTGCACAACAAGGAGGTTGCTGGTTTGAACCTGTTATGGCCCTTTAGAAAACCAGGCTCAGATAAAGGACCGGAAACATATATGAGAGATATACCACCCAAACATTAAAAGTAAAAAACCAAAAGATAAGGGGTCCCGGCCAAAATAAGCAAAAGAAAGGAACAGACCAGCCACGCAATCCAGGATCCAGGCTACTCCCAAAATCAAAAGCTCAAACCAAAACCAAAAACTGAACTACCGGTAACCCCCAACTCAAAAGAGAGCAAAAACCAAAATGCTGGTAGGCAGTGACCTCCCATAAAACTTACCGGTCCTTTTTCTGAGTCCGGTTTTCTTAAGGGCTCTAACATATTTGGGGTCTACTCCGGGATTTGAACCCAGGACCTCTCACAATGTACATGCAACAAACGTCAGCCTTTCAGTTTGCATGTTGCATGTGTGAATGATTGTCTCTTTGTATTGGTTGGACAAATCATCACTCCGTTGCACAAAATGCACACTTCCACTCATCTACTGGCTGTAGAAATAGGCTCCTGCAACTCTGCATTAGAAAAACCAAGTAAAGTAAATGGATGGAAACAATACATTCACTTTATTTGTTTTACAGTGTAGCTATGAATATTTGATACAAACATAATCAACAGTAAAAGAAAAATGTAACTTCTGAGGCTTTTCAAGTATCAAGTGAGATGTTTTATGACAGTTATATGGGCTTAGCTGAGGTTTTCCCATGGTAACATATATTAATACATATAAAGGCATAGATGGGATTGGAGGACTCCCATCAACTCAATGCAGATCTGTTGCTTTTGAATGTCTCCAAAAACTTATTCATCAGCTTCTGAAGTACCTCTACACAAGCACAAGTGGTTTTTTTTCATTAAAAATATCTGTCAGCCTCAAAAAATAGACAGGTCAAAGAATGTAGCTTCATTGTTTCTTTTCTTTCACCATACCCCACATCTCCACTTCAGAGCACTTGTCAGAGCCCTGAGACAAATCCAAAAGTTCAGAGGTGATTCAGTGCCGTGAGCAGCTAAGCCCGTTTCCATGGAAGCACGATTTTAATTCAGGCATCTCCTCAGTCGGCCGGGGTCCTGCCGTGTTATCGTGGCTAGCAAGTCACTGATGCTCTGCGGGGAATGGGTCCTCCTGCCACGATTAAGTCGACTGACTTTACCAAGATGAAAGCCAAAAAATACATAGATCTTTCCCTCACATATCCTCCTCCGAAAAATAAATAAATAAGTTAAACCAGATGAATTTTAGCAGCTCTGGCTGGCACCAATGCTAAATTTGAGATTTCATGCATAGTTTTTCAAGTCCAGAGGCAAGCATATTTTGCTGCGAAACTTAAATTGTATTTCCTTACTAAACACAATATTTACACCCAGGATAGAGAATTATAATAATTCTAATTTACTTTAAATACCTTGACTGCTGCACTTTATGGAGATTAGTCGTCCTCTTTTTTCTTATATCATAGCGCATAAATATCAGCAATGAGTGTTGATTTTAAGCTTGGGTCTTCATTTAAAGGGGATTTGGAGGCAAATCACAACCATTGCCTCACATCAGGTCACCTTGTCAAGAAATAGCTGAGTGCATCTTCTCAGTAAGAATGAGGCATAGCTGAGTTATGAGAAGTGCCAAGAATGTCAAGAGTAACAACACTTCTGTGGCCAGTGAAACAGGAAGTGCATTTCCATCAAGGTTTCCCATGGGAGAGGATGTGTCAGGGGTCCAGATTCAACCCACAAGGTGACCAAGCAAAGATTGCCCTTCAGGTGCTCAGCTGTCAATCACTGCAGTTTTTCTGTGGACAGCCTGTGATTTCCTGTAATAGCCCACATTCGGAGTGGTGCTGTTCTCAGTGAATCACTCTTTCTACCATTTCCTCCACTGGTTCTATTTTATTTGTGAAAATTCACAGCAAAGAGGGTTTTTTTTGTGCATTTATTCTTGTCGAAATAAGAAAAAAAGAAACTTATTTTCACAAGCTATAACCAAGTTTTAGGCAAAATAAAGGAACTAATATGTGTGTGATACAGTCTATAATAGTAGCTCGTCAATTGAAAGCTCTTCTGCCACTGTGAATCATTGTTTCATTTACCATTAAAGCTCCCCTTGAAAGAGTATAGAAGTTACATTTCTGTCAGCAAAGACAAATTAGACCATAAGAAATGCTGGATATCAGGTGGTATTTTCATCCGACATGTGACAAATTAAATGAAATTACAATTTCTTGTTGGTTTAAACTTTATTCTTCACGGCCCCTAAATGACTTTTCAGCTGTTTCCAGTGAGCCTAAGAATCTCATATTTTTATCATATTTCTCCTGACAACTGTTTACAGAGTGAGTTCTGACCTCCTAAAGAAAAAGAACCCCTCTGCCTCTCTGGAATTATCATCTAAGATTTTCCAAATGGGCTGTGTCCAAAGAGTACATCAAGCTATTTTCTCATTTGTAGAGATTTGTGTTCGGTCATTATTTGATATTCCACATAAACCATCCTGTTTGTAACGTTGCAGCCAACTTTGGACCACATGTACATACATCAAAGAAGAAGTTGGCTCCTAAGAAAGCAAAGCATTAATTATAATGGCAAGTAACACAATCAATATCAAACAAAAAAAAAATTGTGATTAAGGTCAGTTTATTCATTGTCTACTAGCTTACTCCACTGCAGGGTCCCATGGGACTGGAGCCTCTTCCAGCAACCACTAGACAAGAAGCAGAGTAATTCATGAAGGTTCTCTGCCCAATTGTGTTGTTTGTATGGTCAATTCTTAGAATTAGAATGAATTTGCACAAAAAAAGCTTCACTTTAATAGCTTTAGAGAGAGCTTAAGGGATTTTTATTTGTTGTTAGTGGTGTGTGGAAAGCTAAAGGCAGGACTGCGCTGGATGAGCTCATCACTCCTGGTGCCAGATATACTGGAAACTTTTACCTGTTTGTAAAACAATGGTAATAATTCTTTTTTCCACTTCTTTTTACTTTGTTTAATTTAGCTCATCCAGCAGCAGTATTTATGGCTTTTATATTTGTTATGTATGCAGTTTTTCTTTGTTTGTTTATCATTTCAAGGTGGTGTTTTATGTGTAATATTGTAGATTTTTTATATTTATCATCAAAATAACAAAAATGACTGACAGAGAATGTGCCAACCTTAACATGATACTGTTTTTGAATTACATGCTAGCATTTTTAATTCTTAATTCATAATATTCTGCTATAAAATGATCTCTTTTTATTGGGTACACTTCATCTCCCTCTCTGTTACCTTCCTCCAATCCTTGCTAACCCCACAACAAACAATACAAACATTTTTCCTATCACATCTCAAAATGTCACACCTTTGTGCATTTTGCCTTTTTAATATTTATACAACTCAAATTTCCATACTTGTCATGCATGCAGATGCAGAGCATATGGCTTGTTGTCTGCCAGTGAATGATTTAATAATCAGTTTGTAACCTTTTGCGGCTCATTCTCCAGGTGTGTCATTCAAGCCTGCAGCAGATACGGAAGAAAAAGGGAAAATGAATAAATTAAATTGGATAGATAGTTAGACTTCATGCAGGGAAGCTGGAAAGCTTATAATGGCTTCTGTGTGCAGGAGACTTTCACGTTGTTGTGGAACATTATTTTTTTTCCTTACCTCCCTTTCTTTTCACACCCCTCTCAACCCCCACACACAGCTTTGCACTCTATTTCTGACACAACAGAGGTGAGTAATGAATGCTTGTGCCTTGCACTAGTTTCTAACAAGTGTGTGGATTGTATGTAGTGTGTTTTGCGTATTGGGCTAATTAGTGTTGTGCTGGCACACCCTGGCAGAGCGCAGAAACATCCCACTCAGTGGTTACTCCTACATAGCTGCCGCAGTCTGGTCTGTGGCCAGTTTTGTTTGCTATAAAGACAAGAAGTGACAGTGAAAGGACATTGAAACCCCACCTTCCTAAGCGCACATTGATGGGTCATTAGCTACTTACTTGAAGGTCAAATTGTATAGAAATCTAGACCAGAGTGAAATTGATCAATCTCTCAAGTTAGAATTTTTCATATTTGTCCCACATCTGTAACCTTATCCGTCTAAAGTTTAACACAATGGCAACAGATATTTTCTGTTACGTGTATAATGGGACATACTGTCAAAGGGGTCACCAGCAGAGATAAATTACCAAGCTTTACTGATAATTAATATTAATAGAAAAGTTCACTGTAACTTCCAACATTGTTTAGCAAATAATTGCAGATGTTTGGCCTGGGAGCTGGTGACGACCAAAACTGAAGCTAAAAGGTGAAAACTAATGGTGCGTAAAAGACGTTAGTAAGGTGGAAGCTAAATAATTATGGGCAACTAATCTTGTTCAGATCACATCATCATGTTTGATTCCAGTTATCTTTTTTCCTGGAAAATCTTCTGAAACTTCAGCATCACCTGATTAAAACTGATGTCTTTAATGCACTAAATGCAGAATCCCCATAGGTCCCTGATTAAGAGATTACTGATTTCCTCCACTTCTATATTTCTCATTTTCCCTTTCTAGATTCTTTCTTGATGATAATTTCTAAATGTGCTCTTCAGTGCATCCTGATTTTACTGGATCTTTTTATTGCTTTTGAATTTCCCCTTCACATCCCCAACCTTCTTTGCCTCCAAATAAAGTCATGTCTGCAGCATTTCTCCTCCACCCCATCTGTATTTTTTCTCCCCCGTCCTTGACTCTGTGATGATGTATTATATATATATTTTGGCACCCAACTAACTGCCCTCCTGCTAATGCACCTGCTCTGCCTTCCTCTCGCGCATCTTTCTTCTCCATCTTGTGTCCGACTGTCTCTCCTCTTATCCATCTCCTTGTCCTTGTCCTCAGGTCTTAAGTTTCCATTTTACTGTCTTGTCTCTGTGTCACTTTGCTGGATCTGATGACAGCAGACATGTGGCAGTTTCCTTTGGTTAATGACGAGAAATGTGCCAATTACCTCGCCGGATGTCTCACTGCCAATCAGGGACTAACGAGCTGCAAGTGTGTGTATGCGTTTGTGTATCTGTGTGTAAGCTTTGAGTATGTTGGCATGAAGTGCTGCATGAGTTTTTTTCTCTAGAATTATTATCATTTCAACTTTGCTGTAGATACTGGCTTATGTTCTTTGCAGTGTTTCAGAGCAGAATGAGAGAGTCGTGAACTGTTGCTCACTTTTGCTCCTCCACATGCTATCCCATTTATGATACAAGTTTCTACCATTTTCTATTCACTGTCATTCGGTCTCCCTCCAACCCCTCCATCTGCACAGAAAAGCTCTTTTGTTCAATTTTTAATTACCTTCTCCTATAAAAGTGCTCTTGACATCTGAACACAGCAGGTTTGGAAAGGCTGCCTCTGTGATTGGTTCAAAATTGGATAACGACTTCTTTGTATCAACTGTCAATCTATGTTCTTAAAACAGACCTTTCACTGCAAATGCTTTCACCAGTGCACAAAATGATGCAAGCAATACAAGAGAAAATATTTATCATGTCAAAAAAAAGCTATTGTTTCTCTTGTTTGCATCATTTTAATTTGTTCTATTCAAGAATTGTGTTCACTCAAAAACACAAAAACACAAAGAGACAATCAGATCCACTCAAATCTTTGTTCTTTCAACTCCACAGTCCTTCTTTTGAGTAGAATTTTTTTTTATCATGCATTTAAAATTGATGGTAAGATTGAAGCAAACATGCAAAAGCCCCCTGCAAACCCTTTGCAGTTAATACATTTATGACTGGATCAAAATTAACTGTGTTCTCCTTGAAATCTCTCATTAGTTACCATTTTACTACACCATAACTTGTATCGTTCTATAGCTTTGTTGGCCTAACAGAGTCAGCCAACGCATAAGCCAAATATGGTCCTTTCCTCTAACAAAGTCCCTTGAAAGGTTTCAATATCTTGGGGGAAATTATACTAATTACAAAAATACTATGATAAAAAAACCTTTATTTTATTCCATTTTAAACATAGTTATGTTCCTGCCACAAACATTTCATGGTTTGAAAACAAATTGTTTTGATCCATTTCTGCAGCCGGCTGCTGCTTCCGTGGTAAGGCACATGCACATGGTTTTTTACTTTTGTAAGTTAATTTTAATCTCAATATGTTTAATTTAACACTTTGTTTTGTCTGTTGATATTTTTTTCCTTTTAAGTGTAAGTTCTGGATACCCTACTCTTAAAGCATTCTGTTACATTATTAGTGTATAAAATGATTACGCAGCTGCAGCACTTTAACACCTGTGGAGATAAAGTGATGAGGACGAAGCTCCCAAACCCAACAGATATGTGTCCTAACATCGAATTGATGTTAGGACACATATTGATTAATTGAAATTTAGCTTGTTGAATTGAGTGAGTGGTTGAGATTTTGCTGCTGTGTCTTCATCAACTCTTTGACTTACTGGATATAGTTTAATCTAACTTTGTTGGTCATGTAAGTGCAGGGATTGCATGAAGTTGTTATTTGAATAAGATGGTAAAATTAATTATTTTCTTATAATATGATTTAAACTAAATGGTGTCAATTGAAAAATAGTTTAATGAAAGAGTGCAATAATTGAAAACAAGTTTAGTCATTTTCTATATTGGATTTTTAATTTGTATTCCTGCCACCGAATGAAACATAAAAACATCTGTAAAACAGTTTTTAAAATTTAATTAAATTTCCTCCCTTAACATGAGAACCAGACACGAGTCAGAGTTTTTACAGCTGTTGCATCCTGATTTGTATGTATGCATGCTGTATATGATAAAAGAAACTTTATGAAAGATAAATGCATGAATCTACCAGTCACCAGGTTCCTGCTGAATCCTTGCAGTATGTTGCTTTATTCCTAATAATCACACAACAGATGAGAAACTGCCACCTCAGCGGGCGTAAAACCAGATGAGCTGGAATAGAGCACAATACTGAAAATACCTTTTGTATGCAGTTTGCTATGTTTTACATTGAAAAAACATGATTAACTAAGTAATTCCTTAAAATAATGTTTTTACCAATGTAAACTATAGTAACTTCATCCTGTAGTGGATTCAAAGGACCTTCAACTTCAACGAAGCTTATATTTTTATTTCTACAAAGTAATGTTTAAAAAAAAATATGGATAATTAATGTGTCGTAAAAGTTTTCTTTTAGGAAGGTTTTGGTTTCAGAGTTAGCTGTAGGACTGACTCCTTTAAACTGACTCAGCTGATGTGCGTTTACGAAGGAAAACACTCATAAGCAGCAAAATCTGCAGAGGAAATACATCAATATTACAGAAGTTTATTGAAAAGCGCTGCTCATATTAAGTTTACACCCAGTGTTTGTTGAGATGTAATTTTGTCAAGGGGATCAGCGTGTTATGAGTTGTATTATGTAAGTGCTGTATGCCTCGATTTGGAAGATGTTAAGTGTGAAATAATTGTGAAACGAAGTATTGAAAATATTTTCCTCTCAGCCTGTCTAGTGTGTTCCCACTGGATAAAAGAGCAGGCAGTCTAGCAGAGGTGTGATTCCATTGGCATCTTTTGTATCCGTCATCACCGAGTAAGATACTGGGGAAGCTGGTGATGCATAACACCCAGTGCATGTCAATCTTATCTTTTAAGAAAGTTCTAACAACCCTGGTCTAATAACAATGGCTGATGTGTTGTACATCACACGCTGTTTGTATGGAGTTTCTATTAAAAAAAAGAACACCAACAACAGTGACTGTTTTGTCTTGGCAGGACTCATATCAGTTTATTGCCCCACTTTTTTGAGATGCTTTATCTCTCCAGAGAAAGACCCTGTATAAACATCCTGCTTATCTGTGCAGCTCCTTGGTGTCTTATCTCTTATCAAGCCCTTTTCCTCATGGGCTATCACAATACACAGGAAGCTAGCTGTTTGCCAGGCCTCCCCATCATTGGACAGTCTCTTTGAAGAAAACCAAAGAACCAGGAAATATTTTTGAATCAAAGTGGCTGCAGAATGTGAGAAACACTTTTTTTTTTTTTTTAAATATCATATGCCCAAACGAAAAAAAGAAAAAAACTGAACACCTTTTGAAGAGGAGGATCTTGGTGAATTATGGTCAAATAAAGCATCCAAATGATTCGGTGCTCTGTGATGAAGCCGGGAGTTCAATATCAGTATGATTTAGAGAAATGAAACTCATAAGAAAAGGTCAGACAGCCTCTCAGCTTTCGGTTTCATGGAGAGTTTTCTTTGCTGTCTGACAAGGCAGCTTTTACAGTAGTACTTTGTTCTAGAAGAGAATAAAGCGAGCATGATAGCTATTGACTTTTTGTAGCAGGACCTCTGAGATGTAAACAACTGTGCTCTAATCCTTGTACTCTGTGTTATATGAGCATTTGGACAGAAACAAGAAAAACTATCGCTCTTTTAATGCTTCAAATAGATTTTTTTTTCCTTCGAATGATTTAATGAAGTCTCACGTCTTTTGAAAAATACTGCGTAATCCTGTTGCTGGTTGCTCATTTTTCTTCTTCATGTTCTGCTTTTTTTAGGTGGAGTGGTTAAAAAATGAAGACGTTATCGATCCTGCAGATGACAGAAACTTCTACATCACCATCGACCACAACCTGATAATCAAACAGGCCCGCCTCTCTGACACAGCCAACTATACATGTGTGGCAAAGAACATCGTGGCCAAGAGACGCAGCACCACCGCCACAGTTATCGTCTATGGTAACAGACTTCCTAACATTCAGATAAGATCTAATGTCTTACATTGCATAACAGGATATGCTTTTTACCGAACATTTCCCTTTGTTCAGTATCATTTTGTCCAGTCATTCCTCTTACCAGCCATATAAAGGCTTGTAAAGTCAGATACGAGTCACATGGGAGAAGTATTGAGATTTGTCAAGAGTTTAGCTCAAGTAAAATAAAACAAATGTCAAAGTCGCTGTGCATAAAGCAAATCCTACTGTCACCCACAGCGTGTAGTATTCTCTTATTTTGTTTCTGCCTGAAGGTGTGCAAGGACTGGAAGATTTACGATTTTCTGAACCAAGTGCGAGGTGCTGATGTAGCTGAGCTGTACTTAAAGAGACCCCTGCTGTGGTTTCACACAGACTCTGCCACTGTCACCCTAACATCAACCAGCTTGACTGTTATTGCGCAGCGTGGCTGTGAAGTTAAACTTCAACGCCTGCTGGAGGCTACTCAAGACGGAACAAATGACACATGAAGAAGATGCTCTTTTGAACTAAAGACGTTGACTACTAGCGTGATAGCTTGTTTAACTGTAGCTTACAAGCATTGTCATGAGCTTGATCATTTACCTCCTGGGGATTGAGGGGCATCACAACCTCCTTGTTTCAGAGACCACATTACATGTAATTTTTATTTATTTATTTATTTTACATCTAATACAGAGTGGAAAATAGCTGAATACTGTAAAGCAAAGAAAGAAGCAGATGCACACAGCATAACAAAAAGAAGCCAGATGTTTGGAAGAGATACTGCCATCAGTGTTATGTTTCAAATCTATCATTTGCTTTTTGCTTCTCTGTGTTTCCTGCTTGGACTTGCTGGAGATTTTGTATTTTAAGCTGGATTTGGTTTTTTTGTCCACTGCTGTTACAGTAGAATGAATTTAGTGGAAAATGCAGTCATTTGGGGATCAGTGTAAGGGTGATATACACATATAATAGAGCAGATTTCAGTGGTAAGTTTCTCTTCAAGGCTTTCATGTTGCTAACACAGTCTGTTAGGATTACATGTCAAAAAATGGCTTTGATGTCAGCTCATCTTTTCCATTTTGAAGATGGGACGCTCGCAGATGTAAGTACAGTTGTTCTGCCTGTGAATGTATTTATTCTGCCGAGCACTATTCCACCAAAATACCCAAAATAATAAGGAAACTTTTGTCCAATGCTAGCCCTGTGTTTTCTACCCAATCCACCACGAAGCCACTGGAAACAAAAGCAGTGTGGGGAGGGAGATGGTAGGAGTCAGAGAGATGATAGAGCTTTAATCCATGGAGGACAGAGAGTAGACGGTAAAAAAATAAATAATAAAATGATGAGCTTTTCTTAAAGTCCAATATTTTGGACTCTGCTTTTGAGTGTGGCACATTTTGAAAGTCAGAGGCTCCAAGGGGCCCAGATCCACCATCTCAGATGCTACAGACTTATTCTTAGCCACAAAGCCTGGTGTCACTCTGCACTGGATTTAGTTACTGACAGAGATGGATGAGAGAGGGAAGAGAGGCATTAGCAGGAATCAGTGAATGGAAAATTCAGCAATCTCACCAGAATTTACTGTCTGGCTGCACCGCAAAGTAACAACCCAAGATGTCAGGGTCACAAGGCAAAACTCCACAGTTAGTACACATTGCTTTTAATATGCACACAACTGTAAATCAGGGTAGCCAGAAGATTCTAGTAAAGGATTCCTTTCACTTCTCTTCTGGAGACAAAAACATAAATTGAGACATTTATGTTTTTGCAATATCGGTTTTATGCAAAAGTGCACAAAGCAAGAAAAAAAACTTGGTTATCAGTATTTAGTTGCAGAATCACAGCAAAATGAATAAAGATGATATTTTACTATGTTTTTATCATTCTATCTAGTGAATGGCGGATGGTCAACGTGGACAGAGTGGTCCGTGTGTAGTAGCCGTTGTGGCCGTGGTTACCAGAAACGTACACGCAGCTGCACCAACCCAGCGCCGCTCAACGGTGGAGCTATCTGTGAAGGACAAGGCATCCAGAAGCTGCCCTGTAATCCTCTCTGTCCAGGTATGGCAAAGCAGTTCCAGTACGCCCACTTGTCCTGGTGGAAGGAGGTTCGGGTGCACAAAAATATGATGCAACTCTGTTTGCATATTTCAGTCTGTTTGTGCCTCCACGCTTATGCGTGTCTCTCTTCCACCTATTGCGGCTGTCCGCTCACCCACTCATGCGCTCATATGTCTTCATCTTTTCATTCTCTGTTTCATTTACCCAACCCCCGTATGTCCTATTTGTTGTGTGATAGTGGATGGCCTGTGGACAGAGTGGAGTAAATGGTCCACCTGTGGGACAGAGTGCACCCACTGGAGGAGGAGAGAATGCAACGCCCCGGCACCCAAAAACGGGGGAAAGGACTGTGAGGGCATGGTTCTCCAGTCAAAGAACTGCACCGATGGGCTGTGCATGCAGAGTGAGTACCCGACTAATCCTCTGCTACTCTCTCTGACCTGCCAACCAGAGAAATCTCTTCACCCTTTGACCTGGAGTTTTACTGTGCTCTTTCATCACTGCGCTTGTGTTTCACACCCACACATAATGCTCTCACCCTGTCTGTCGCTCAATTTGTTTCACTCCACCCATGCATGAACAAGAGGAGAAGCTAAAAAAGTCTTTTTGTCTTCTCTACTTGTTCTGATTGTCTTTAGTTTCTCATGTTCAATATATGAAAACAATTTCATATAATGTATGTATGTATGTATTATATATTAGTTATTTAATAGAAAAGATGCATTTTGGTTTTATATCATGATATAAAACCAAAATGCAAATTTTCTATTAAATAACTAAGAAAATACTTGGCCACAACAGGAAATGCTTAAGCTGACTTGGTTCCAGTAATCTTTTAAAAAATAGCAGCTATGTTGCAGTTGCAAGCACATTAACATTACCAGCATACCTGATTCACATCAAATGGACTTTTCGAGATTTACACAGTGATTCATTCATTTGAATCTGGTGTGGAGGAACAGGGAGACATGGAAAACTTGTAGGATGAGGGCCAAGGTTCCCCTGCCCTAATTTTAAATCTCTGATTAGGGTTATCGCAGGCAGATGGCCATAACATTGCCTGGTACATGATCATGAATTCTATATATAATTTTTAAAATATCAAAGCGTTAAATAGGCACAAGAAGCACAGGGATTGACCAGTATTTTATCGTTATTTGCTGGTTTTAACTGTTGATGCTAACATAAAGCAAGCTTGCATTGCAGGCAGAGGTTTTCCTGCAGGCAGGGACTTGTTTTCTGTTCTTTTTTATCCTCCAGCAAGTTAAAAACAGTCACGCAGTTCAGCAAAGCCAACAATCCCGCTCCCCCTCCATATAATACATTTATCACATATTGAAATCATGCTGCAGATGCTTTGATGTGTTTGTGTGTTTACTGCAGTGTTACGATGTTGCAGTGTAAAGTGCTTAAAGCCTGAGTTTCATCTACTAGAATAATCTTTGCTGTCTCTTTTCTGCCTCTTGAAGAGGACGGGAAGGAGAAAGGCTGCAAAAACTGTGCAGTAACTGAGTTAAACTCCAGTTTAATACAATTCCTTTCCAATAAACTTCTTCAAAGGTGTTAGACCCAATCACTGCCACAAGTACCTCCATCTAGTATCAAACTCATTAGAGGTGGAGATTGTGACACTAATGATGTAACAGCTGTTAGATGTCTTAAATTCAATACAGCTGGCAAATGCCATGTGCAGCTGATCAGGGCTTTTGGGACACCATATTGTAAACTGCTACCTGCTGTAAGGTGTCAGTGTGAGGCAGTGTAAGTTACCGCTGACATCACAGTGGTGATCGATATGCATCTGTAGAAACTGATCTGCATGTTTATTTTCAGGGTAAATATGTGGGTCTGTGTTTACAGAAGACAGGAAACAAAAACTTGAGTTTTAAGAGATCTCATTCAGTGTTTAGATGTTTGTTTCAGAGGAATGTGTTTGCTGGGTTTGTTAGTCATGAAGTGCATATAAACATCAGGAAATAATCTATCGGAGGGCTGAGACAAATTTATTTTTTTCTCCTAATCCATCTTCTTTGTATTTTCTTTCCTTCTACATAATAACATATGTTCACCCCACACTTTGCTGCCCTTGCACTCGCCCTTTGCAACTCAGCCGATCCCAAAAGCATTAGTTCTTGGTAGATTGATGGCTAGTTTGCCGAGAATATAAAGCCGTAACGATATAGATTTAGGATCATTTCAGGGATTGATTTTTTTGGAAGCTAAGAGGTTGAAGCCACTTATGTCAATGCTAATGACCATTTCCACAAGCATTTAGGAGAACGGCCCATTATCTAAAAGCTCACGTTATGGCAAATATGATTGGGAATGGAAGTTGTGTGCAATCTGAACTCACCTTGGACCGCTGATCTGCTCCCTCTAGTGCAGGGCTGGAATCTGAGCAAACACATGTCTGTGGATTCCATTGCAGCTTGATCTTATTTTCTGTTGTTTGAATTTATTTAAATCATTTCAATTGCAATCCATCTCAGAAATCTACCAAAGGAATTTGATACAACGAAACCTGAAAATAGAACTCGGTGCTCAGCATCCATCGCTGTTCACTGTAGAAACACAACTGACCCAAGTCAAAAAGGAGAGAGTTGTTATAATTTACTTTGCAGCTTGTTTATCACATTTAGACTGTTAGGGAGTTTTGGGTGTTGGATTTAACAAAGTTATGAATCCTCAGATTGAACTGGAGAGGTTGCAGTCTGCGTGTTGCAAAGAACTTCCCAACTCGGACATAGTTTTCACAGTTGACTGAGACTGACCTGTCTACATCTCTGTTTTGCTCTCTCCCTGTGGTCTAGCTTTCTTCATTCGGATGTTGTTTTCCAGGCCTTTGGTAACCCTGCTCTCAGACGTGACATTTTCTTGACATATCGATCCAGAGAAAGGGGAATGTAGACCAGCATGAGCGAATGATGTATTGCTGTCAGGCAAGAGTGGGCAATCATGATGTTAAGCTTTATTTCAGTTGCTCACACTAAGGTTGAAAAGCCTTCATATAACAGATTATCACTTTATGTTCACATCAGATTCATCATAAAGAATTAGGATAAGCTGACAGTTCTGATGATATCGGTTTTGGCAGATGATGAGTAATGTTTGAACACTGGGAATCATTTTCTGCACTATGATTCCAACTTCCTTCCAAGTTTTATGATCTCAGTTAAAATAAATCATATTTCTTTCTGGTGCTTTGAGATTTCCTTTGCAGCCCAACTACTGAAGTGTGCTTTTACTCAGGCTTTACATACTCAGTTAGGAAGCAGAGAAACTTTACAGAATGGGTTAAAAAGGGCCATTAGTTAGACTGGCCCTTACAGTCACCTCCCCCTTACTCCAGCCCTGCATCTCCAACTCCTGATTGCAAGCACCAAGCCCATCTATCAAGCCATTGATTTTCATGTCAGTCTACTTGTCTGCCTGTGGTGCTTTCCCCTTCCAATAAGGACTTCATTGTTTGTATAGTTGTTTATGGATGTCCCAGGGAGAGTGAATATTATGTGTGCTTGTGCATTGTCCCTGACCGCCAGTCTCGCTTGCATCCAGTGGCAGGCTGGTTGCGACAAAAGCACCCTAAAGCCCAGCTAAAGCTGAAAACCCTCTATGCTGAAGATTTCCTAAATCTCCAAATCGCATGTCTCACATTTTTCAAATCGCTGTCCTTCAGCCTTCTTCCACTCCCTGCTTTCCTAACATAATCGCTCCTTTTATCTGGTACACTAACCTCTCCATCCGCCTTGCAGTGACAGATGCAAGGCTGTAGGTTCTATTGACTCTGCTGGAGCCAACACTTTATCAGCTCCTCCATTCCCTTCACCTGCCAGCTTCCGTCCTGCTGCTGTTCAGGCACTAAGCCCGCTTGATGGATCGTGCCACTCCCTTACTGAACCTCCATGTTTCCCCTGCTTTTCTCATCCATCTCTATACACCCTCCACAGAAATGGAGAGGAGGGGCCAAATCAAGAAAGATCACTTCCATTTGCCATCACTCTTGCTCATGAGTTTGTTGCTGTCTCATTTGTTGAGTTTGTTTTTCTGTTGGAGACTTGATTTTCATCATCCCTTTCCCTTTACTCCTCCACTCTCTCCCTTCCCCCCCTCACCTCTCCTGCTCTCTTCCCCATCCACAACCATCCTCTTTTCAAGGTTCCTTGTATCAGAAGTCTTCTGAGGCAAAAGACAAGAGTGACATTGGAAATTCATGTGAGTTATTGTTTATTTTCATCATTTGTTGGATTTGATTTCCCTTCTTTTTGTTTGTTTCTCTGCCATTTTCATATGTTTTGTCTTAAATTTGTGTTTTTAGCTATGTCCACATGAGTAGATTGTGCACAATCTGATATTGATCACAATATACAGTTATTGTACCTTTTCAGATAATAATGAAGACCCAAAAAAGAAAAGAAGAACATGTTACTCACTGCTCCACAGATCCATTTTTCATTATTATTATTGCTTTATTTTTATTGGAGATGACTTTAAAGGTGCACTACTGAGATTTTCACACCCCTACCACAAATTATTCAGCATCTTCCTCCCATTCAGTTTCTTTTCTGAGTGAGTGAAGCTCAGTTTGATCTTGACTTTTCCTCTCTCCCTTTCTTCCTTTATCTTCTTTGCCATTATAATGTTCAGGTGCATTTCTTTACTGAATCAGCCATCATGCACATTCAAAACAGCTAGAGTGTTGATATCAACTTGGCATGTGTGACGATGCTGATGTCACGTGATGACCCAGGATGGAAAAGAAAGCTGTAAAGTGCATCTTCCTGCTTCAGGACATTACAGGACAATAACGGCACCAGGAATGTGCATAATGCATGTCAATGTGGAATCAACTTCAGATGGAAGCAGTTATGTAATGTTGCTTTTAGACACTTGTCTTTTAGGCCATTTCTTTTCTCATAAAGTACTCGTTAACCTGCTGCCTGTTTGCAGTCATGTTCCTATTTTCTAACTCAAGGATGACAGAACCATTTACCCTCTTGGGTCTCATAAACTCGTGCCACTTTACCTCACCACCAGCTTAGGCCTTGCACTTAGCAGTGAACAGAGTGGAAAACAAACATGGGCCTCTTTTTGTCTTTAAAACTGCTTTAGTTTCACCAGATGCGTTACTTAGATGTTCTTTCTGTGAATTTTTGCCAATATTGGGATTTCTGTCTCTACATGTAATGATCAAAACAAGTTGTGTTCAAAACTGAAGGGCTGGCTGGGGATAAAAGCTTTATTCACTCATTAAGATACTGTGGTATTCAAATTTAAAATTAAAATATATTTCACTGTGAATAACTAGTAATTAATAATGTTAGTAACAAGATATGAGGAGATAAAATGGTTAACTTGCTAAAGACAAGGAGGAGAAACTGGAGGAGAACCAAATGGTTCAGAATGTGTTCTGGTCTATGAAGATCCTTCAGAGAAATACTTGCTTCCTTAGTCACTATTAAACCATTTTAGCTGCGGTAAATAAAACTTTTAATCAGCTTTTTACACTTAACCCAATTCCTAACACACACTGACACCTCTTACCTGTGAGATAGTGTGTCTTTACTTGTAAGAATGGATGCTGGTTTAGGGGGTGGTGTTGCAAATCCAAGGTAGCGTTCTGTAATAAGACCCACTTTTAAGACTTTGATTTTATTTACAGTAGAGTTGTTTGGGAGACTTGGTTTGATTTTCTGATTCCGAGAAACTTTTGCCCTTAGTTTGGTTTGTTGCTTTCAACCTGCTCTTTACGGGCCAAATCACTGGTACAACATTACATAGTTACCACAACCTAGGATGACTTTCCCAAATTTGCTGCCTGATAAAAAGTATACAAGTAAAAGAAAGGTCATTGATTGTCCAGGACCGAAAATGTCTCATTCATCGCATGTAAATGTAAATGTAAATTAATGGAGCAGCAATAAACTGATGCAGTTGTGGGAGTTTTTGTTTGTTTCCCTGACAAATAAAGCGAACCACTTTGTGCTGTAAAAAGGGACGTGAGTTTTAAACATGATTATTTGCTGCTCTCGTAGTTGCATGTGTCTTGCCATAGTTGTTAAGTCAATTCATCCACTAGTGGGAAGTGTTGAGTTTGGGGTTCACGTCCATGTTGTGACAGTGGTTCGTAGCGGCAATTTACCACTATGAAGGTTTTTTTTTTTAGCTGTTCTCAGCTACTTACTTTTCTTTTTTGGGTACTTTTTATTTGATGGTTTCTGCATTGTCTTCTTCCTGTTCCTTCTTATTCTCTGATTTGTTTCTATGGCCAGTTGGGTGTGGACTATACAATTCAATCCTGCCCCCGTGATTTCCGATGGTATTACTGCACCAAGTAACCAATAGTTAAACTCCTTGAATAGAGACCACACTGCTCGTATAGACCACGCATGAAGGCATAAATGAAGCTGTAAGCGAAAGAATGTGTTGATCATTTCTTGAGCTTTGAAATTTAGGAATACAAAATAACCTAAATTAAAGCTGAAGTATTATGTAAGCTTTACGCCTTTTCTTACTAACATGTCCACACTAACAAAAAGCTACACCTGCCCTAACCTTTCCATCCACCTATGTTCCTACTGGACTCCAGCTGTATGTTTTGGCCTGTCATCATGCTGCAGAATTAGATGGGGGCTCATCCATGACAGTAAAGTAGGCATGTGAAGCAGATTGAAGTGCCTACATTGTTTTTCACGGTGTTGTAGACTTCTCACTTATTCTAACACTGGATCTTTCCTTCCTGGGTCCTTGTGGAAAATTGAGTGTTAAGTAATCGCTCTCATTTTTTTTTCTTGTACCTTCAACCTTTCTGCTCGTGTTCAAAGTGATGTATTAATCTAAGTGATACATTTTAATGCAACACTTAGCAGGTTGCAGCCTTTATCATCAAAGCGTGGATGGAGGATTGCTCAAAGAAGGAGATATATGTTAAGTAACTGCGGGAAAGCTTGGCAAAGGAAGTGCAGTGAAATTACATTTTTAGACTTTCATCATTGGCTTCCTGCTCTGTTTTCTGTTTGTGTCTCTGCTGGAGAACGGATTAGAGGACTAACTTATATGAGGGTGCATCTTTAATGTGGTGTCTCAGGCAAGGCTGAATAGAGATGGCCTTGCTTTGTATATTTTTCCCAAAGACTGAAGAAATAAAGTCAATGTAATTAGAGCCATTCAGACAAACTTAAACCACTGCTAGAACACCATCTCATTTTTAATTCACTGCTTATGCTGTGGGTGGGAGTGAGGGTCAAAGTGGAATTCACTTTGGATTTCTTTTTAAGTGTGTGAAATTTATTTGGTTTTAAAATGACTACATGCTGAATGCCGCTCTTACATAATTTAGCTTAAATCCAATTCAGACATAAACAGTGTTAAATGTTGACAAACGGCGCCTCAAGACTAAATATGCGATCTGAAGATTTTCTCTTCCTCCAAAACACTCTGCTCTGGCTTTCCTTTGTGAGAGAGAACCTAACAGTCATTTGCATCCCTGGGACACACAATGCTAATTTACTCAAATGCCCTGCAATCACGCAGCTCTCCAAAGTGCTGTCTTTGGATTTATGGGTGACACTGCCATCTGCTGCAGTTTCTGCGCATTTTACGGACACATGTTAGTTTAAAAGCAGGAGCATCTATGCTAACGTGCCCTTTTTTCTCTTTCAGATAAGTATGCATTTGTATGCTTTGGTCTTTGACTTCTTGATCAACCACATAGCATGCACAGCACAACACTGTTGTGCACACATGCTCCCACAAGCCCTCTAGCTTTTCATTACTTCTGAAGAAGTG
Organism: Pseudomugil tenellus; assembly: GCA_037177515.1. NCBI lineage: Eukaryota > Metazoa > Chordata > Actinopteri > Atheriniformes > Pseudomugilidae > Pseudomugil > Pseudomugil tenellus. Next base: position 12,404,493 of record JBAMHX010000021.1, read on the forward strand.
TTTTTTCCCCATTTGTCAACTCGTGACACTGAAGGACATTCTTCATGGGGCACCACAGCGAGTTCAGACTGTCAGTCAGCATCCATTGAAAGGCCAGAACTGTAATGAGTGCCTGTGTTTCTAGCAGCTACTTACGTCCCTCCACGCCAGGCTAACTAATCACAGAGGTTTCTCCAGCTGGAAAGCGGTCGGAAAGACTCTGGGAGGCAAACAGAGATGAAAGACAATTTCAGAAATCCAAGCTATGTCTAGATGTTATCTGCAGTGTGTAAGAGCAAAGACAGAGACAGACTCTGAACTCCAACACAGAGCTTAGTAATTTGAAGATGAGACCATCTACATCTGTCTTTACAACTTTTGATCTTGTTTCTGAGCAGTGATCAGGGTGTCACTGGGTTAAACTGGAGCCGCCATATTTATAGTGTGGCCTTTCTTTTGAGTTTATCATCACAATATTTATTTTCTACTTAATTCTTGTCTTTATGAAGTTTTATGTATCACTTCAGCTTCTTTTAGGAATGACTAAGCTGAGTAAAATACAAGCAATGACCCTCAAAATTGTTTTACAGTTTTTTCTCCTTTTTCTAAAGATGTTTTAGAGAATAATGTGACAAACTGGGACAAAGGGGAGACAGACTTAATGTCTAGTGGCAGATTAGGTATACTGCAGTTCATGCATCATTATTTCTTTTTCATTTATGATGATTAAGAGTGCCCCTTTATAAAGGACAAAAAAACAGAAAAAGATTTGTGTGTTCATTTCGTGGAATGGTGGTTATTAATATCCTGCTTAATCGCAAAGCAGGATATTAGTCTGCTGATAATAACTTCATCATAACTCCTGCATATTGACAGAGAAAGCTAAATCCTATTGATAGAAACATATGATATTTTAAATCTGTTTTCTTATGTCTGCTCTGTCTCTATTTTGTCTCTTCCCCAAACCTCTCCTCCAGTGGCCCCCAGTACAGATGATGTAGCCCTCTATGTGGGCATTGTTATAGCAGTCATCATGTGCCTGGTTATCTCTGTCGTCGTGGCACTCTTCATCTACCGGAAAAACCACCGGGACTTCAGCTCTGATATCATTGATTCTTCTGCACTTAATGGGGGATTTCAGCCAGTCAGCATCAAGACCACTCGCAAAGGTGAGTTACATCAGCCAGTGTGTTTTTCTGGTCTCGGGTAATTTGCTCAATGTATTGATGTACTTGTACAAGAAAGCATTGTATCTCTTTTATATATAAGAAAATACAAAGAAAAATAGACTTTTCCAATTAAAACTTCAGACATATAAATAAAACTGAATATAAATGACTACATATAAATGTAATAATCATCTTCCTTTTTTATTGTGGTGATGGTCTAAAGATATATTTATGTATTTATGTAAAGCTTAGACTGATTTTACCTCAAAGTGTAGGACTCCAACAGGACAGGTTAGAGCCCAAAGATTCACAAGGATTTTTACATAAAACATTTGTCAGGGCCTGTTGAAAAAAAAGGCCCGTAACCCACTTAGCCGCAAGGATACTCAAGGATAAATCTATTCAAAATGTAATAAATGCCAAACAAAAGCCCAAAACACCGATGGAGACCATGTTAGTGCAGTTCTAGAGACAGTGAACTGAGTTTATATCATAACATTTTCACAATTATATGTATATTTTCTCTCTACATCTAACATGCCTGCTCTAAAGCTGCACAAGTTTCCTTCAGGTCATGTGGTGAATTTTTCTCAAACTGTTTTGGGTTAAGTTCTGAACAACTGGCATGTACTTAAAAATACAAATGTTGATGTAAAAATTATTTAGTTTAAAAAGAGAAGCTTTATTTTTAAATTTCCTCTCAAATCAACATCAATCTATAAAGAAGTAATTGGTACCCAATTTTAAAATGAACTGAATCTATGAATGTATTAGTTGTTAGTTTTATGTTTATATGCATTAAAACTATAAATTAAAAGAAATAGCTCTACGATATATGTAATCTGTATCAATGGTCATGTTTTAAAATGTAGGCTAAATAGTTAAACTAAGATTTAGATTTGCTACTTTAAGACTTATCCAAACTACATATTTTGATTTAATTTAGAAGTTATGTTTAATAGGACGGCAGTATTTAATGAATACATAATCTCATTATCCTTTAATCAAAGCTACATCTGTGTTATTGGACATCTTAAGTGACTTGCATTAGCAGCCCATAACATTAAGCAGGTTCTAGGACAGGAATGTGTGATAGTGATGACATGAATGTAAATGTGTTCTGTGACTGTGAAGCTTTTCAGAAAACTGTTGATTTATGTGGGTGATATGGTAAAACTAGTCAAAAGTTTGTACCTTGTTTGTACCAAACTACTCCATGAAAAAAGGGTTTCCAGACCACACCAGTCTCTACTTCGTATTTTGAACTGTAATTGGATATAAGCTTGCAAGATGGAGGAGCAAACAAGTCGAAAGTACAACTGAAAAACAAACCAATAAGAATAAACATGTTTATTTACTTAAAACACACAAAATGGGAAAAACAATGTAAATAAAAAGGACAAGTAAGAAATAGTGTATAATCTATAGTGTTAAAGGATAAATAGCTAGAACCTATGCTAGGAGAGAGAGATAATATCTAGCTGGTATTTGAGCTATAAGGTGTCGTTCCAGTCTCTTTCCCAACATTTTTATTATAGAAGGAAATAACAGTAAGCTTTAACATTAGATAGTTAATTTCTTCATAAAACTTCAAAACGTCTTATTTCCTTTGAAACATATTACAAAAGATTTGATTCTTATTTGTTTTTTTTTTCTGATTTTCTGGAATTTATGTATTAAGATTTTTCTTAATCTTCCTCTGAGCCAGTTCTCAGCTTGATATCCACATAAAAGCCACTCAGCAGCTCATAGAGGCTGGTGAATTTCTTACTCTCAATTGTTAAAAAGACAAACTCAACATTATTTTACTTTTCTATACAGTAATTCTTCTACATAGTATTAAAAAGCAGCTCTGTTGGCACTAACTTCAGGCACTCCACTTTCATCAGAGAAATTTCAGCAACTTGTGAAACTTTAACATCTGTGGTATTTAGAAAATGATGTGGTATGAAAACAGAGTGGAGACGGTCTAGTTGCTGGAAGACAGAGGGCATCCACAGCCCTTACTCCACCCACTCAGCCCAGCTATTAAACATGCATCTTTGTATCCTACCTACAGAGTAAACTCAATCTTAGAGATGCCATCTGTTCCCCATGAATCACAGCTGTGCTATAATGTCTCTGCCTGAGTTATATTCCTTGCTCCTGAAGTGGACTTCTCTCATTAGTGGAAAAAACAAATGAGTAAAGACAAGTAGCACTTTTGCTGATTGCTGCCAACAGTTCACTTTCTTGTGCTTAAGTTGGTTACTTTCCAATTACTTAGTTGCATTACACCAATAACAAAGTAACTGCAGATTAAGACATGCATTTGTCTTTACAAGTCTTACTTTCTTGTCTCTTTCAGCTGATCTTCTAACTTCTCCACCTGACCTGACCTCTGCAGCTGCTATGTACCGTGGCCCAGTTTACGCCCTCCACGATGTGGCCGACAAAATCCCCATGACCAATTCCCCTCTACTGGATCCTCTCCCTAACCTGAAGATCAAGGTGTACAACTCCTCAGGCTTAGTAACTCCACAAGATGACCTTGGAGGAGAATTTTCCTCTAAACTCTCTCCTAAGCTTCCTCACTGCCTGCTGGACAACAGTGACAGCACAATGGGCCGTCGCACACAGACGCAGACATTGCTTCGCACCAGAGATCCATCTTGCACCGCTCTGGGGTCCTTCAGTTCCCAAGGGGGACATCTCATTGTGCCCAACTCAGGTAGTAAAAAAATACAGAGAATTTGTTCTTTTATTATTAAACTCTAGATATTTAATACAAGGGTATCAAAGTAGACTACTAAAAATATAGATCAGAGCCACATGTCAGTTTTTTTCATATTAGCTCCTAAATGTTTGCGCAAGCATGCATAAGGGAATGTGTATTTAAATGAGTAATACTTCTCCACTGGGAAAAGAGTTGAGATTTACCATTAGGATCTCTTTCTTTGCCCTTAAAGAGTCAGACGTACTTCAGAACAAACATGATGATTGGCCCCGAATGTGCCACATAGAATAAGCCCATCCAAGGTGAAAACTTCCTGGTGTCTCCAGTAATTGTCTGGCTGGATCCAGGAAGTCACTATAAATGGCCAGGAAATTATAGCTGGTGCTAGATTGGATCGGCTTCACTGTGTGACATATCATAATCCTGACCAAATACCACCCACTGCATGATGTGGTATCAGCAGGAAAGGATCTGGCACATATCCTCAGTACACACTGATTTTATACAGATTGATGAAGGAAGATATGAGTTGATGAAATACATCTAGTCAATAATTACTTCCTTAATTAAGAAGGCATCTTATTAAATTAAAATATTGCACTTCTGAGATAACTTACGAAGAAACCGAACAGCAGATGAAAAAGTTGCTTCTAGGCTTTATGAAAAAGTGAATATTAAATCAGAGTCTACACAGCAGACACAGTAAAGTAGCTTCACTTTGAGCAAGAAAAGGAAATAAGTATTTTCAGTCAGAAACCACATTAAACATAATGTCTTCTGGAGGAAATCTTCAGCAAACTTTTTGCCTCACATCAATGCAGGCACTCCTTATTCATGCTCTCCCTCTTTAACACAAATACTTGAATTTTTCCTTTTGCTTTCAATGCAAGATTTCATCAGCTGAATGTTGTTTGAGATTGCCTTGTATTGTCTTCAGGCCCTTTTCAGATATCATATACATTTATAGTTAAGTCAATGATTGCAAGCTGTCCACTCTCAGAGTCATCAAAGTGGCTTCAATCTAAGATGTTTAACTTTTTTTTCTAACACATTTACTGTTACTTTATCAAACCAATTTACCTTTTGTTTATCTGTCAAGAACACATGAGCTTAAAACACCTTTGCCTGGATGCTGATTGTAAAACCAAAGTTTTATTTTAAATTTCTGTTTATCGTAGATGATGCAATTCGATACTAACAACTGCAAGAATGATCTACAGATCCTGCACGGGAATTATGAAGACTAGTTTTTTTCTTCATGGGCTGGAGGTCTTTACAAACACCCTCAGATTTTCTTCTAAAGGCTCATTCCAAAAACTAAGAGATTTCACATCAAAGCTCTTTAAGTATCATTTGGTCACTAGTTTTTAATAGAAATGGTTTCAAAGAAGAACAGGTGCTGTTCCTTTATGAAAGTGAACAGTTAAACTGAGCTCTGTTCATGTTTTTAACAGTACAGGTAGAGGAATTTAGCTTTAGGGAATGACGATAAAATTCCTGCTTATTTATTGCTATAACATGTCTAATATGTGTAATTAACCACAGCTATTAAAACACATGCTGAAGTGTGGCATAACCAACAAGTACATATTCATATTTAATCACTCATTAAATTATGCAAAATTTGAAACAAGAACTGAAGTGTGCAGAGTACATTGTGTGTCACTTGCTGGCCTGGGCTGTCACTACCATCCCTTATCATGTCTAGCAGGAAAACTTACAACCAGATGTGACTTTAAGTAATTCCCTTAGCCATATGCAACTTATCAGCATATTGACTGCACACAGTGTGACAGGGGTTGATGGATACCAAAGGTGCCTGCACTGGAAACACAGAAGAAGAGGTGCTCTAGTTTCAGGCAAGCTTACATTAGCCATGCTGTCTTCACTTCAAACACATGTCTGCTGTAAGTAACATGCTACAGATGCATGCTGACAGGCATAGATAAACTAGCTGTGACAGACTTCTCAGATTTCTAAAGTTTTCCTTTTTCATTCTGATACCTGCAAAATGTTCTCAGCTGCTAGTTGTGCTCAGCCACCTCATCATGTTACATAGGCTGAAGGGGAAGAAAGTGCATTTGATATTGGATCTGTTTGCATGTCTGGGTAATGAAATGTTCTGTGGCACTGTCAGTGTGGCTGTTTAGTATTTTTGTGTTTTAAAATGCATTTTCTCATCTTTTCTTGGTTTTGCTGTTAGGTAGAAATAGCACAGGGATGAGACATCCCTATGGTAGACTTGTGATTACCTAGCAAGCTAAAGAAGCTGTCAGTCACCTTTGGAAAATTTCAGTACAAGGACATGGGAAATCAATGAGCTATCTGAGAAAGCCACCTCCAGAGAGAGAAAAACTATATGTGTGTGTTTGAGTGTGTGCGTGTGTATGATGGGAGGGAGGATACACATGCAGGGCCATGGATAAAGGAATTTCTGGGTATATGTTCCTAAAAAAGATAAATAAATAAAAAAAAAAAAACACTAGGCAGGACATTATAAAATCAATCTAAGCTGGAAAAATTCAAGTCATGTTGGCTACAGCAAAATAGGAATGTTATTAAAAAGGAGACATCATTCATTTTAAAAATGAAATGCCACATCAGTGCCTGATACTGCAGGAGAAGGCAATAAAGTATTTTTATGGAACTGAAGGTCATTGCAATTATTGCTATGTTTCTCTTAGAAAGATAACACTTTTCCCTGGGCCTCCAAACTCTTTACTGCTTTATTGCACTGAAAATGCAATATTTAGAAAACCTTTCTGTAATGGGTCCAATCCTGCAGAGTGCAGCCCTTTCTTAGCCCAAACCAAAAAAAATCCGATTGTACATAAACATTTCGTAAACTAGTGTTTGTGTCTATCACAGCAAACGCTGCTCCAGCATGGAAGGCATGAAAAGCAATAGCCTCAGCTTGCTGTGGGAATTGGGCCACCACTTCTCTGTGTAACTTTACCCTTGCATAATCATTGTCTGCCATGTTTGCTAGCCAAGAGCTGCAACCTTTGCAACATTTTGCTTTTTTTTCATCAAATACCAGTCATTCAACATGAGTGACAAAACATTTGAATCATACGAACTGGGATCAGGGCAGCTCTACTTCCTCCATTTATCACTTTGCAATGAGAGCAGCTGGAGACTACAGTGACTCACGATGAGCTCTTAAGATTTTGGAGTGGGATTACAAGATCGATGTGCTCTGGCTACATAGCTGACGTTTAAATAGATATCTCTGCTAAATCTCTCAGCATAGTTTTCATCTTGACTAATCAGATTCTAGGTTTGCTAGTGAGATTCAGCAAAACAATACAATGCATACTGTATTAGTAAATCATGACTGGCATAAATAATCAATACCTAACTTTGCTGATGTTTTGGACAGCACCATTCCAATGGAACACCTGTTGATCTGTGTATCTCTGTTGTTCCTCAGGGGTGAGTCTGCTGATCCCAGCTGGCGCTGTTCCTCAGGGCCGAGTCTATGAGATGTATGTGACGGTTCAGAGGAAGGACGTGATGAGGTATCCAGAACTGCTGGTTGCATCAACAACCCATATCTGTGTTCACCTCTCCGTTGTGTCAACCACGGGCACCAAGGCTGTTGTCAGACATGTGTGTCTTTTTCCTGGTTCTCTTCTAGGCCCTCGGTGGAAGATGGCCAAACAGTCCTGAGTCCGGTAGTGAGTTGCGGGCCTCCCGGGGCCTTGTTGACGCGGCCTGTAATTATTACAATGCACCACTGCGCTGTGTGTGACGGCCAACAGGATTGGTTGATCCAGCTCAAGAGCCAGTCCCAGCAGAACCAATGGGAGGTGAGATAAATATAATGACACCTGTGTTGCAGTGAAAAAAAACAAACAAAATTATATTCTGAAATAAGATTCACACATTGAATATATCTATTAGGTTATTCATTGTACATCTTTACAACTTGGAATAAAGGGAAGGTATTGAAGTGATGATATACTGGACACCAGATAGTATGAAAGAGGTGAAATGAATCAGGTTGCCCTGCTTTGTTTTTGCAGTTGGGTTTTTAAATAAAATCCCCGCTGCACCTGAAACGCTAAAGCTCTAATAGCAGGAACTGGAGGCGGCTTTTCCTCTTGCATTTCTCAACACATATTTTTATTTGCATATTTCAGTGTAGGGGTATGAACGTGTTCAAAGGTTTTGGAACTCCTTTGCTTGCAGGTGCCATTATGAGCCCTGGTGATGAGATGGTTTGCTGAGGGCAGCAGGGTGAACATCATCCACTTAGCAAGAGATTATTTGTAGAGTGTTTCCACCCACATCAGAAAAGGTGCTTATTAGAAGTGAGCTTTTATGAATGGTTAGATTGTCATTGTTATGGCCTCAAGCTCCCATCAGTTGCACACCTTCAATAACAAATCGTGCTGAGGCCAAATTTAAGAATGAAGATATTTTCTTGTTGCATATTTCTTTTAAATGACTCTCACATACCGATTTTTTAAAACCATTTTGAAATGGAATATATAAAATCATTTTTAATGAAATGTGATGGTAATATTACAAAGCAGGCTTTTATCTGTAGACTTCTTGCTTAAAGTGACATAATAAAGATTAAATGGTCCAAACAGCTGCTTCACAAAAGGAAATATAAACTAATCAGTCTGTCTCCAGCGTTAGGTTTTCTGTTAGCTGATTATTACATTGTGGTTTAAATAATATAATTTTCAGACAGTCTTTGAACACAGCCCCTCCCCCACCACCACCACCACCCCCACTGATGTGATGATATGACGTATAAAGGAAAAAAAAGACCAATTTGCCCCACATGCCTTGTTGACATTGATAAATTACTGAAAGGGGGGGGATCCAATAAACTGAATATTTTTAAAATAAGAAATAACTATTGATTGCATCTCTGACCTGTCAGAGTTCCAGATGGTAATATACGTAGTGATTTCAACTTCCTTTTATATGAGCTTCTCTCCCCGCTGAGGCCAGCATCCCAGCTGAAATAACTGCTTTATGACATTTCTTGTCAAAATATTTATTCACCTCTACAGCAGAAACTAGAGAGATCAGTCGTGTTGAAGAAATGAACGTGATCATTTATCCATAAAGCTGCAAAATGCTCCAATCAACTCGCACAGATTCACCAAGCATCCCTGCAAAGACGGGGTTGCGATGATGACCACAGCAGTTCATAGTATGGTGACCATGTGGGACTTTCTGGTTCACTAGCTTCTGGCAAATCCCCGCTTCATGCCTCCTAAATAAAAGCAGTTTGTGAATAAATTGATGAGAGTATTTGCATGATTATTTTTGCATGCACAGATACCGTGTACATGTACCAAGCACAACTCTGCATTTCTACCATGTGCTCCAATTATCCCCCAATAAGAAACCCCAGAGTCATCTCAAAGGAGAAGTTAAAGAGTCTAATGATCTGCCATAATACTGCTGTTAAACGGCCTCGCTCACAATATAATGCTGTAATTCCTCTTCTGTCTCTCATAATGGGCTGAATTAATACCGTCGCGCTGCATGCAGGAGTGTTTGGATTATAAGAAGAATGACAGAAACACAAAGCTCAATATCAAGAGAGATGCAGGCCAATAGAAATGCATAAAGGCTTGCCTCAGTCTCCTCAGACCAGACAATCTTAATAAAAGAGAAATATGTCTAGGCATTATCGCTATTACAGGGGTCAACTATATATGGTCTGGATAGTTCCTGTTCCATTATCTGGCATACATAATGGCAGGGCAACAGACAGTGTCAGGCATGAGGGAGACACATGCACCGCAAGGCTTTATTTTTTCAAACATGACTTTGGTGGAAAAGGCCGAGACCTTGTTGCTCTTTTCTCATTAAAATTAATTTTAGATCCATTTGCTTTTAATTAAATTCAACTGAGCGCGAAGCTGTAAAGAACAGAAAGGAACACGTCTCTGAATTTGCTGCTGATTTTCCTACAAGAATGTAAAAAGTCTGACATATGACAGCAGTTCTTTCCAGTATAATTGCAATTTTACTTTTTTTCATTTAAATGCATTAGTAGATGTTCTGCCACCCATCTAAAAGGGGATAAGCTCACTTTAAATTTAGTTTTAATCATGCAAAGCATGCAAGCTTACACTGTAAGCTTGACTGATTGAATATCTGCTACTGTGAACACTAAGGTGGTTAAATGATGAATTTTCAAAAGAAACTGGGGAGGAAAGCCTGATGTAAAGTGTAATCAGTGTTTGATAACACTTTATGTAGTCAGTATTATATCTTGTAAACATTTTAATATCTAGCTGAGGGTCAGTTTGGGTTTTGGGGGATTCTTCTTATCTTTAGTTTCTGTTTCTCAGTTTATGCCAATTAGGAAAGGCTATTGTGAATTTTTATGAGCTTTATATTATGTGGAGGTCAGAACCTTTCATCAGCTTTTTAACACATGATAAAATGTTTGCAGTGTTTAACAGAATTCATTCTAACTCTTACTAGTAAAATGCTCCCAGTAAAACAAGTACAAAGCATATTTCACTCACCCAAATGCTAAAAAATACAATTCTTATTACTTTCCTTCTCTAAAACCTTTGCTAAAAAAGAAAGATCTTTTGTAGAGTTCTGGGGGGGAAAAAGGGGGGGAGGAGGGGGGGGGGGGGGGGGGGGGGGGGGGGGGAGGGGGGAGGGG
>JBAMHX010000021.1:12420985-12436526 GCA_037177515.1 Pseudomugil tenellus
TTCATTCATTCATTCATTCATTCATTCATTCATTCATTCATTCATTCATTCATTCATTCATTCATTCATTCATTTATCCATCCATCCCTGGGGGGATATTTACTAAAGACAGATACAAGTGTAAATGTGGGTTAGCTAATGATTTAGAATGTTAAATTGGCTTCAAACATGCTTTAATCTTTATGTAGAAGAAAAGGCATATTGCATGCTCATTTGAAAACGATCTGACAAGTCGATTGAAAGACATGCTTGAAAAATCCCTTTTTGCACAAATGCTTTTAAACTTTATTTTCTGTAAGAAGAAACAGGGTCTGTAATTAGCATTTCTTCTGGACCTTCTCCAAACCATCGCTTTGACTTGGGGGGGGGGGGGTATATATTTATAATAATTGCAATCACACATGGGCACAAGTGTGATGTGTTTTTTTTCAGTTTCCTGCCAACCATTTTCTGTGTTGTGATCAGGATAGACAGACATTTTTTAGGTTTAAAGATGTCTGTCCAGATGGTAGAGATAAAAAGACCACTGCAGAACAACAGTCACAGTTGCTTTAGCAGATTCGGACCAAAGGCTTTGTTTCTGAAGCTTGAAAGTTCTTTGAAAACCTTTAAACTCCAAAAAGACAACCAAGAAGAAAATATTTCAAGAAGTTCAGTTATTGGAGCATAAAAGTGTAAAGGTTCATTTGTGTTAACCCAGTCATTTCCAACCTTTTTATAGCTTATCCCTCTCTGTGTTGTCAAAATCTTTCATTCAGGTATCTGAACTACTTTGCCACCAAATCCACCCCGACAGGAGTCATCTTGGACTTGTGGGAGGCTCAGCATTTTCCTGATGGCAATCTGAGTCGCCTTGCCCAAGTTCTGGAGGAGATGGGTCGCCATGACAGCCTTGTGCTCTCTGTGACTGAGCACTGACATCCGCCCATCTGGAAGCGTGACATTCCAGAAAGGAAGAAGATATAAAAAGAAAACGAGCGAGGGGGGACCCCCAAAAATCAGGACAGTCATTTGGCACCTCTGTGACAAATGCTTATTAATACTCACTAAGGCTGTGTGAGTGTACACTCAAAAGGAGTAAGAATATAGAAACAGCCAGGTTTACTTAGCCATGACCCAGTTAAATGTTGGCAACAACTGGTGTAAAAACCTAGAGAGTAAACAAGATGTTTGCCAATCACTTCTCTGGCTGCTCCTTAATCTCTCTGGTACAACGACTTGATATTTTTGGCGGACGTTTCCCTGGAAACAGCTGTCCGGTTATCTAGATGGGCGTAATGGATATGGATGACACCATCACAGTATCCAAGTGTTATTGATACACAATGAGAGATCAATGGATCAAAAGAGGTACACTTGGATGAGAGGGAGAATCTCAGACGCTTCAAACATTTGTTTCCATAGCAACTCCATGGACAAATTTGTGTTCTGTGATGAAAAAAAATACTTAATAATATGCCTATTTATACATTTTTTTTATATATCATTTTGCCTGCTAATGAATGCAGTCCTCTCAGATGGTTTTGTTTTTGTTTGGCTGTATCATAGCACCACCTGATGGACACTTGGTGCAGTAATGATCCATCCTATCATTCACATGCAAGTACAGAAGGAAATAATCATTTTTAGTGTCCTTGTTGTAACTACTATTAATACCTTTTAGTCATGTTTTATATACAATTATTGCTTATTAGTTATTTGTGATTCTTTTATATTTTCTTTGTCTTTAAAATATGTTTGATCTGCAACCGTGATAGTTGATCTTCTTTTTAATTGTTTTTTACGTTTTTTTTTTTCACCTGATAATTTGGTTAATAATACAAGTCTGCTCCCCCCCCTAAATGGAGAGGTATAAGAAGAAGAAAAAATAATTTTATGTTCAATTCATACCATTTACATGCCAGACAATAGTGGAAGATTGTGTAATCAAACAAGTATATTTTTGTAAGACCAGTGCAACTGAAAACAGCTGCTTTTTACCAAATAACATAGGTTTGAAGTTGAATTTATAAGGTAATCAACTTAAAATTGTGTCATTTTATGTTCAGAACTGATCTGCATTCATCTGTACCTTTGGAAAAAAGCAGAGATTTTAACTCAGTCTCAAGACTTTAACGTTTGTATATTATAAGACACAAAGCCATGTTATGAAGACACTGATTATGTGTGTAAAATTAGTGATTGCTGTAAATGTAACATTCCTTTAATGCAGCAGCCTCTGCTCAAGTGTTTTTATTTAGTTCTTTTTCTTTCATTTGTAATGACAGTTGTTCGTAAAGCCGTCTATGCAAACTGTGCATCGTTTTAAACCTTTACATTCTCAGTGGGCTAGCCTTTGCATTTCCTAGTTGTTCTTCAGCTTCATGATTATTATTGTGTATTGTGAGAATGTAGCCTGTCTGTTTGCGGCTCTCATCATGTTTCTCGCAACGGCTTGCGTATCATCTGTCAAGTTATTGTACAAAGTGTAAGAAAGAATTTTTAAAACTAATAATAAATTATATTTATATGCAACATTAATAAATGGAATGTGCTTTTTTTGAATTGTGAGATTGTGCAGCGCTCTAAGCACTGATTTCCATGAGTCATTGATGTTTTTATTTGGGAATGTGAAGCAGACACACGCATACATGCGTGCAGTAGCCTAAACAGTGGATGGAGCTACTCTTTGCAAAGATCAAAAACTATTAAACTTTAGTTTTTAGTTTGAGAAGCAATAAAAAAAGACTTCAGATCAACTTTGCAAGTATAAAAGATGCAAGTGAGAGAATGGAAAGTCTCTTAAACCACTTTATACAGGTCCAAAAAATAAAAAAAAAAGCTTTATTTTCATATTAGCAGGAATTGTCTTTATTCACATAGACTAATAATAATAATAATACAATGGGAATTCTATGTTTTATTAGTCTTAGCATTTCTTTGAATGACAGCCCCATGATGAAGTTGATTTGAAAATCTTTATGAAGTGAGTCACAAAAACAGAAAAAAATAAATCACACAAAAAAAGGCAGCTGGAACAGTACAAAAGACTGCTAAAATAATACTGCTGTATGGCTTTAGAAAGCAGTGCAGGAAGTCCCTATGTGTAGACCTGATCAGAGGAATTTGGGTCCTGTCCTGCAGCAGTCCTTAACCACATGGACAGTCTGGATCTGGCAGTCCCTCAGCTTTCACAGAAAGCACAACATGAACACTTAGTGTGAGGCAGAGCAGCCTCAGACACTGAAGGGGCAGATCTCTTTTGACACAAAAAATCTTCTGTTTTTTGCACCAAAGTTACTGTTATCTATAAAATACATCCTCCCTGTCAGTTTCCTTTGTCCTATTATTCACAGCCTCTTGTTTTTCCCTTTCTTCTCTTGGCCTGTCTAAGTGGCCTGGGCCAGTTGCAATGAAAAGTCTAGATGATGGGAACATTGTCTCTGAATCTTGTCACAGTTTGATGTCTTGGGACTCCAACATCTTCGCCAGGGTCTTCTTCACTCGCAGAGCTGTGAGGCGACAAGCCGGATTGTGAGCCCAGCACTCTGACATCAGTTTTCCCATCTGTCGTAGACACTGAGGACACGTCCATACACATTAGAATACAACCTCAACATCTAATAAGTCTCCATTTCAATTATTGATTAATTAAATACTATTAACAAGTTCTTTCCAAATATATAAAAATACATTAGGACAATGCTGGAATTAGTAATAATATCTTTAAAAAAAGCAACCCTTGACCCTGATGAATGGGAATCTGGCGTCATGATGCAACTGGGATTTTGTCAAATGAAATCCACACAAAGTTCAGAGATGAGCTTTATCTGATGAGTCATGTTAATAAAAGTGAATGATATCGTATTCCATTAACAAGGATTTACCAAATGTGCAAGAAAGTCTTTTAAACCATGTTAATCAAAACACAAGTATGTTTTAGATAATTATTCTTTCATTATTTGATTTAAAATCTTGCTGAATCAATCGTAAGTTGTGCTAAAGCAGCTGTGATGGTGAGTGGTAGCCCAACACATCACCTGCTCTTATTGTCACTTTACACATAAGGATGCATGAAAAGGATTCCTTCTAGATATATTCTAAACTTATTGTCCAATACCCTCAAACAGTAGGTCCTTAATAGTTCAGTAAGTTCCAAAGTTATATGCAAAAGAGAGAAGTGTTCTTTGTGATGAGATTATTTGTCAGAATACATATTTAAGTTCAAATTCAGAGAACAAGTAATTTTATAATGTTCAAACATTATAAAGCATATTTTTCTTATGTTTGGGATTTTTGAGTCCTATATATTTAAAATAGCAGCAACCATGCCAGCAGGTCTCTCCTTTTTTCACACTGAACAAGTAGCCCCTCGTGTTTTGGTCTGTTTTTCTGAATTGTTTGTTAAAGAGAACAGACAGTTTCTATCTGTCATCATATCACACGCTGGGAAAATCAAAGCTGTTGGGATTGTTCTTGCCAAGATTCAACCAAATTATGTTCAGTTTCCCAAACAGACTGGAGTTTCTTCACAATGCTGTTTGCTGTGTGTTTGTTTGATATTCTTTTCAGGTTCTCACCCTGTGGTGTTCCCTGACTCCTCTTATGCTCTCATTGGCTGAAAATACTCTGCCAACGTGTTTAGCTTCTCTACTGTCGCTGAAATATCTCAGAAAACCTTACAAATCCCATCTGTGTAAAGTTCCACATAGCAATTGATAACGACTGATCAATCACTAATTTGCACAAAATTTGGGCCTTTTGTCCAGATCTCCTAGTATTCATATGTACAAATTATAAATTTGACCGAGAACATGCTCGGAAAGAGAACAAAACAAAATGAATACCTCATCGCTGCTCCAGTGATTAGCAAATGATGGTCTTTGCTTCTTCTTGCAAACAACTTCTCTCATGTCCTCATAGGAAGGGTCGGTGGGCACAAGGTTGTGATAGGGCAGCTCATATTCCTCCACAACACCTGAAAGAACAACGGAAATGCATGAAAACGAGATTGTTAATTAAACATCTAAACATGCTCAGTTAATGTGTGGGATAAAAGAGTTTTTTGACCTCCAGAGACGCAGCACCGACCCATCTCCCAAAGTATAAGTCCGAAACTATACATGTCGGCCATTATAAAAGACTGGAAGGTGCTCCGGTTCAGAGTCTCATCCAGCACTTCAGGTGGCATGTAGCGCTTTGTTCCAACTCGCAGGTTAGTGGGGATATCTACTTCATTGGTGTCACTGAAAGACGAAAATATAAAAGAAAAAATTTTATACTTCTATTTGGTACAGATGATGTTCAAGACTCTACCAGAATGTACTCAAATGAGCGTTCAAGAGTCCAAAATGTATTTTGTACCTGTTAAACTTGACAGCCAGTCCAAGGTCTGCTATACAGCAGAAGCCATTCTTTTTCACCAAGATGTTTTTGCTCTTCAGATCTCGGTGTGCAATCGCAGGCTTGCCCTGCGTGCCATGGATTTCTGTGTGTAGGTGACAGAGGCCTGAAATGGAAGAGTATGCCAGCTTCAACAAAGCCTTAACATCTAAGGTGTTGGACTTGAGGTAGTCGTACAAGGATCCGTTCTCATGGTAGTCTGTAATTAGGTAGAGCTGAGTCCATGAGCCCGTCCCTTTAATGTCTGCAGCTATAAAACCTGGGGATGGCAGAGCTGAAATTAGAAATGCTGGCACCAGAACCAAACAGCGTGTCTGATGGTCTGGCGGCAGAAAGACAGCTTGTGATCTCTGCCCTCCAGTCCACTTCCAGTATTTTTTCACATCTTACCCAGTATGTTGTCATGCCTCATCAGGAAGGTCTGGTAGATTTCTGTCTCTCTGAACCAGCTGTCCTCCTCAGTGGTGAAGAAGACTTTGACAGCAACTCTCTCCCCTCTCCATTTGCCCATCCAAACTTCTCCGTATCGGCCTTTTCCGATCTGCTTAACCATCTGAATCTGTTTGGCAATGGTACGCTGCACCTGATAACAAATGGATATTAAAACTGTTATTTCCTTATTTCCATATACTGAAATCCTGTTTTACTGTAAACACATAGATAATTTCTATGTGAGAGACAACTGTTTTCAAACTTTTTCAAACCAAACTTTTCAAGTAAAATGTTTTACTAAAATTAATTTTTAGATTATTCTATATTTATTGACAGGTAATTTACAGACATGCATCAACTATCCAATCTGTCCTTTATTGCTGAAATTCCTAAACACAGAGGAAAATCAACTGAGACTGTTTAAGCAGACATAATTAGAAATGTTTAAGTCAGGATAAAGAATAGAGTTTGGTTCAGAAACAGGACTTGTGAAAAATTTTATTTCTCCATATTAAGGACTTGTGCTTGTAATAATCTTGTTGGATCTAACTGATAAACCCATCAATCTCAACTTTCTATCCCAGAGGCTTGAACATGTTATTCAGATTAGACGAACCACCTCAGGATGGTTTCCGTCATATTTATACAAAAAATTCTGGTTACCTTAAATAACAATGAAACAGCAGAATTAATCATTAATCAGTTTGTCCAGATACATTCATGTTACATGATGTTTTGCTGATAAAGTTTTTTGTTATCTCACTCAAACATCTTGTGCAAGCATATATTTTCTCACAGTAGTATTACGTACTACCCCAACAGTCATAAACAGCATTACAGTAAAACATTCAGCTACTACTGTAAACAGACGATACAATCAGGATATCTGATAGAAAGTTCAAGTTAATGGTATATTTTTAATTTAAGAAACACCTGGAAGCATATGGAATATGAAATTAAACATAATGTGAAAGTGGTGTCATCTGCATTTTGGGGGAGTTGAGCTCGTGTTTTCTCCACCATAATTCCAACACTTAGTTGGTGCCTAAGAGTTATTTGACTCAGTTTTGTTTGTTGTCTTTTTTAAAAAACACAAACATAATATGATTTTTTTTAATCAAACTAGCAACAAATCCAAAAAAAGTCAAATTGTTTCGCTGTTCAACCCTAAAAGAGCCAAACCATGAAAAAGCAGTAAGAAAAGTCCATTTTTTTTATATTAGGTTTTTATTTGTCCCTTCAACAAAATATATTTTAAAAAGCAAAGATTTTTTTAAGGATATTTATCATTTAAAACCATGTGATATTCAATATTTTTATTGTGTAACCTTCTGGTTGCTGGTGTCCATTTAGGGGGAGAAGAGAAATATTTGATTGTGTTACAGAGAAATGTGAGCAAAGTTTATATTATGAAGTGATGCAAAATGAAAGTTTATCTCATGCCGGGTTCTTATGGGTTAAAAAGAGTGATCCAACAGTAAGAAAACAGGAATCAAGCTACACTCATATGACCTCCTGTGCTCTGGACTATGCTGTCAAATAAAATGTGTCATTGCCAGGAAATTCAAACAAAGTGTGTATTTAAAATAAATTCACAACGAGATAAATACAATTTTCCCAGTTTCAACATTTGGTTTGGTGTCATTCTATTATTTATAGTTAAACAGGTTTTTAAATTTATGTTTAAATTGTATTTTTAAAAGTATCTTGGCTATTTTATAGAATTTACTGTACGATGACCAAACAAAAAAACAAAGACAGAAAGAGTAAAATTTAATCATTTAACCCTGTGTGCATGTTTCTTACCAGCAGAGGGAGTCCTGAACCAGAGCCAGATCCAATGCTGCGGGAATGCTCTATCAGGTCCTTCAGAGACTCCCCGGGGGGGATGTAGGTCTCATCCTGCTCTAGATCAATACTATAGGGCGGCTGTGATGTTTGGCGCTTATATCTGCCACAGAAAGATGGAGCAATGTTTGTGTGGTGTCACCAAGAGGTATTAGTCTGTTGCTGTTCTAAGTGCGCTAGACAATTTTCTTACCTGAAGTAACAGAAGACAAGAATAAAAATGAGTATGCTGCAAACCATGACCGAAATGCACAGAACTATGTACTGGATTCTGCTGTTCAAATATTCTGAAAGAGATTAGATTTGACAGAATAAATCATTATTAAATCAATATGAGGAAAAGTGATGATTAAGCATTGACACTCAGTCGTCCACTGTTATCAGCTCAAGCATCTTTCTAATTTTCATTGGCAAGGACAAGTTCTTCCCTTTCGTCCCCCCCAACCCTCCCTCTTCATGGCCTCCAACCCCTGCTTTCACAGCACATTATTGATCACATCCCGTTCTTGAATCCTGTGTATCAGGTGTCACGCCAACATCGCTACAGAAACTCCAGAGGCTTAACGCAGCTCTGGGGCTCTAGCCTTTCTGCCTCAGTCCTGTCAATCAGACACACAAACTCAGGTACCAGCCAATGCTTGAGATGCTTCATGGCAAGATAGAAAATATCGAACACATACAATAAAGAAAGATAGGTAGATAAAAGG
This sequence comes from Pseudomugil tenellus, assembly GCA_037177515.1. Taxonomy (NCBI): domain Eukaryota; kingdom Metazoa; phylum Chordata; class Actinopteri; order Atheriniformes; family Pseudomugilidae; genus Pseudomugil; species Pseudomugil tenellus. The sequence continues at coordinate 12,429,355 of JBAMHX010000021.1, forward strand.
AAATGCTCGATTGTATGTCAGTTACAAGATTAAGGAACTTTATTGTCATTGCAATTGAAAAATAATAATACTGTAGCTCCCTCCTCCAGTGCAAATGCAATAAAGGACTGTTATGAATATTTCATGTTAAATTAATAAAGCTAACTTCATTTCTATTTATTAACATCTTGTCTGATCAAAGAACCACTCATTTCCTGCATGTTCAAATGATGGTGTATGAACGCTGTCTCAGTAAGATCAATGCTATGATACCGCAGATGCATACTCATAAATGATGAGAATAATGGTATTAGTCTTTCTTTCTTTATTATTTACATGACCAATCAGTCTGTAACAGAATTCAGAAAGCTCAAAATGAAGTTTGAATAGCTTTGCAGAAGTATAGCCGTCACTGCATGTAGCAAAGACTCTGGGCAACATGGAAGTTAAAATAATGTGTGTGTGTTGGTTTGCTGTGGAGTGACACCCGACAGATATCGCACATCCGTCCTGAGGCAAGAAACTCAAGCAGGCCCTGGGGAGACGCTGTCCTTTTCATTAGAGAGTGAGAGAACAAGCTAAGTCTGCAGTCTCTGTTTCACCTGCCTCTCTCCCTTTGCCTCCCCTGAGCAGCATGAGTCACTTCACTCCAGCACTACACTGTGGTTTGTAACAGTTTAAACTGTCACTAGCCATCAACGACCTGGCGTGCTCTGAATGAACCCCCTCTAAAAGCCAATTGTGCTTTAAAGTGGGATCAAGATTTCAGTGTGTTTGAGAACCTGTGAGAACAAAACTACCTGGTGCAACCGGTGATGGAAGTGTAGGATGTAGGTTTTTGTTGCAGTAGTCTTGATCCATGCAACATTCAAGAATTCTCCATGGACGTGTGGTCCAAGTGTCCTTTCACAGAAAAAAAAACCCAATGAAACAAAACATTCATTTTCACTTAACACTTGTGAAAACAGAACTGGTGATGAATATCTACAGCCATACTTATCCTTAATAACACTTTATTGGGTTTTCCAACTGGTGTAAGGATAGTGGCATGGATAAATTTGATTTAAATAGACCTCATGAAGCACCAGAGTGAGTCATGGACAGGTCATAAGAACTTAACAACGCCTCATAAAGAAGGACACACTGGCATGTACAAGTATTTCACATACAGCAGACTTACTCTGCACTGGAACTCTGAGCCCTGCAGTGCCAGACAACCTGCAGACTCCACATCATGACCCGCCTTCTCCTTCGTAACCATGGTGAAGCAGAAACCATTAGTCCTAACAAAATACACACAAGCCACCACGTAAATCCTCATTGTCTTTCATACACTTAGTGTGAAAGTATGCATAATAGTGAATTAAATCTAATTATAGTGTCTGTCCACTACCGGTCAAAATTTTGGACACACTTTCCCATAAGAGTTAATGGGAAAGTGTGTCAGGTAGTGTATGTGAAAACCAAAGCATTTTAAAATCTCTATAAAACAAATCTAAAGGTTACAATACTAAACATATCTATGAGTACTCATAGAACAGATGAAGGTGAAGGTTTAATTTTCTGCATTTCTATGATATGTCTCTTCCCTTATTTGTGATGTACATTGAATCTGTCTCTAACTATTTGCTACATTTCTTGACCAGGGCTCACCTGTGAAAATGATGCAAATCTCAGTGTGACTTTTCCATGGTTGAATAAACGTCACTGAATAAATAAGTAAAAACTACTAAAAATGCTGCCCAACTATTACTGTAATGATCATATAATTTATTTGTATGTGTGGGCATGGATGTGTGTGTGTTTTATAATTTAGCCACCAGCCCGTTATTAAGTCACAAAGTCATGGTGAAATAATTATGATATAATTATTACAGTCAAGACTTTAACAATAACACTATTTTATATATTAGCAGAAAACTAGACAAAAACACTTATCATTGATTTCCATTAGTATTTGAAATACATTTTTAGAAACTGAAGTTCACTCAAAATTAACACGTAGGGCCATTTTATGATCAAAACCACTAGAAAATAATCTGCAATCAATAATAGTTATCATTAAATCTTAATGTGTTTAATGATGGTTATTTTTCTAATATCAAAATGATCATTGACAGCAGTATGTAGTGAACCCTTACTTCATACACTACCTGCATGTGTAACACAATAACTCTCTTTCAAACCCAATCGTTCCAGCATAAAAGGTGTAATTCAAGTGGTAATGATCTGCATCTCAAGAGGCTTGAGGAAACTAAATACTTGCTAATGTAAACATCTGTGTAATTGTAAGGTAAATAGTTATATTTTGACTAATTACTCATTTAGCATGTCAGTGGCCTGAGTACATTTCTTACACATATACGTGTTTGTAAATGGGCAGGTGTGTGTACTCCACCGTACATGCACGTGTTGTTGACCGAGCCTTCAGGGCACTGGGGGTAGCAGTGGCACCGGAGCACATTCTGAACAGAAGTGGTGGCTGTGCTGCTGCTCTCCTCCAGCAGTCGCTCTGATCCCTCCTTCCATCTACTCTTCAACATGTTGTCCAACATGTTGGCTGTGCAACAACAGAGACAATGAGGCAACATTAAGCACCACAACAGCATGAATTAACAGTCTCATTTATTCTAAACGCTGTCTCATGTTTGCAGTAAATGTATTATCTTTTTATCTTAAACATTTCAAACTGAATGTAAAGAAATAATTAACAATGTCAAATATTGAATCCACTTATTATTATCTGTTATTTGAGAGCAGTAAATTTAAGTAATGGAGGTTTAGTTATAGAAAATGATAAGATCGGGATGTTTCCTTTTTATCCCGACTACAAAATTCCTACTCTGCTGTCGATAGAGTGGAACTGGTTCTGACAGTTGCTTATCCCCGAGGACTTTTGTGGTCAGGGAGCTGAACGGTTTTGTGCTGCATTAGATGGATGTCTTCCTCTCACTGCAAGTTTTATTTTCATTCACTCTCTTTTGCTGCTCTCATCCGGATATTCATCCAAAAGTAAGATCCTGAGATTTGTTGAAAGGACTTTCTGTGCAAAAGTGATTTCACGAACATTTCTGAAAGGCAAGATTTCAAAACATCGAGAATGCACGTTTGACCCATGTGTCTCTCAAACACAAGAAAACCTTTTCTAAGTGGGTTTTACAGTGAAAAGTCTATGCAGTGCAACAGTTGACCAGCCAATCAGAACACGGGACATGAGTAATCCTCCAGGGAGATATGTGATGAAAGGGCTGAATCAGAGAGCAGTATAAACGGAGCGACTGTTCTTTAAGTAGTACTCTATGTCCTTTCAACTTAATCTGCATTGCTGTTTCTTTCACAGGGGAAGTTTGTGGAGGTGTCCAGATCCTCCCCCAGGGTGGCCTTGGTTTCTCTATCACTTCTGTTCCTACAAAGCAAAAGTTTTACATGAATTTGTCAGACTATCGGATCAGATTAGCTGTTTTATTTGAACTTTTAGATTGAGTTGAAGAGAGATAGAAGGTCATTGTGTTCAACATAAGGGCTGACATCACCCATTCTTCTCTGAAGCAACGGGGATATGATCAGGAGCTGATCTGAACTTTGTCTCAGACTATCACAGAAAGAATAAAATTCACTTCATTTATTTGAAATGTATAAAAGCTGTCTAAAGCTTTGACATAAATATTGAACACCGAATGCAGACGTACATTTGTCCATGAAATTCCTCAGCACGGCGAGAAAAGAGGAAACATTTGGAGTCACAAACATATGTCTTGCACCTGTCTGTCTCGAAAGCTAAAGCAACAGCAAAGTTTCCAAAATATCACCTTTTCCCAGGCAAGCTGGAATACACAAATAATTACATCTTCTTTTGTTCTGTTTTAATTTTATTTTATTTAAAAAAGAATTATTTATGTTTCAGTGTTCCACTCATTGCAAATGTTTATTCAGACTATAATGAAGATACAGAATCATATACAGGAGTAATGCTAACTAATGTTAACTCATGACAATTTGATAAATGAATCAATAGAAATGCTCCGTTGGTCATGATAAACAAGTTACTATGACCTTCTTTAGAAGACATTTCATTCACAGTCCTGCTTATTTATGTTGACTCACTCATTAAATGAGGAAAAACACAGCTGTCACTAAAAATAGTTGAAATTGATAAAAGATATATCTTAATGAAAATTGAATGAAAATCCAGACATTGCTTTTGAATTGTTGTTCCACATACGTATTAACAAAATCATGAAGGGACCCAAAAACTAATATTTTGTGGATCAACCCTTTGAGGCCATCAGTGCACTCAGGTGTTTTCTGCACCTGTTGGTGGGTTTTCTGGCCCACTGTTCATCAGCAAAGTGCTTTAAATGGTCCAGAAGAGTTTTTTTTTGTTTTTAATGATTCTTAAACTATAATACAATAGCATAGCAATGTCTAGCAAATTTGACTTTTATTCCGTTTTTTATTACTATTCTTTATCCTATATATTTATAAGTGACTATTTTTTTTGTGGATATGTGCCAATACACTTGAAAATGCCTGTAGGGCACAGGTGTCAAACTGTGGTGCTTGACAGATACTATCCTGTAGATTTTTGTTGTTTCTCTGCTCTAATACACTTAATTGAAATTATTGGGTCTTGATGACAAACAAGCTGCTTTATCCTTTTGATTGGAATTAGGGAAACAACAAATAGGTGCACGATAGTATTATTGGTTAAATCTGAGTTATTCTCCTCACAAATAAACAATAAAAAATAAATAGAATTCATACTAAATGGGAAAACTAATGAGACTAGTATATAGTAAATTCCGTTTTTTTTAGATAAATACACTAAACTATGCTGTTGTCTGTCACACTTTCTCTTTTATTTACTCCTGTCCCACACCTTCACACACACACGCACACACACACACACACACACACACGCACACACACACACACACACACACACACATAAATTTGCTGTGTCTGCGACGTGGCACACTCAAGGTCATCCCGAAATTTGATCTGCATCCCCCACACATTCCACAGGCTTCTCCTGAACACTGATACAATATTACACACAAACACAGACACTCCCTGAGAAACCAGTGTGTGTAGGACTGGTGAATTACTCCAGCTGCAGATCCAACTATCTCAACTCATCGCCATCGGCTTCTCTGTATCTCTGAGCACTTCCACTCTGCCTGTCTAAATATATGTGCATCAGAGACAGCAGTTTGTTAGGACCCATGACCTATGTCTACAAAATTCTGTTTATTCCCACTTTTTACGTTTTCAGCTTGACTTTGAAGTGTATGCTTTTATGGGTACTGATGATAAAAGGGAGTTAATACGGGAAATTCCAAAATCATATCAGATGTTTTTTGTTTTGTTCAACTCCTACATTATCTTGGATAGATTTCATGGTGGATTCTTTGCTATCTTTCTTTATTCATTCTCACAGACATCTCTGAATAAAGCACGTCTCTCTGGGACAATTTGTTCTGCAGGACTTCCTTATTTCAGACACACGTTTCTGTTTTTCTAGAATTCACTCAAACTATAATTATGAGCAAAGGTCAAACAAACAGAAAAACACATTTTGGCGGAAAAGTTTGGAACTTGACCTGTTATTATAACTTTACATAAGCTGCAATTTTATGCTGCACTATTAATCAGATTTCAAAAACAACTTCTAGACACAGAAAAACAATGTTTTTATACTTGTTTGACTGTCACTAGTAATTACTAGGTCTGTCCATAGAAAAGATAAAATGCATGGTGTGTTTTTTCTACAAGCCCAATATGCATTGCATCTGAAAGATGGAAAGGATACTTGAGAATGCCTTGATGTGCGGTGTAACTATCTGTGTTGTCTACTGAGGTACACAATCACAAAACAACTCATTTATCTTACTGAATAGAAATAGAATATTCTCTTTGAATTCCCAAATCATCATTCCCAAGCTGCTTTTTTATTGACACTAACAGTCAATAAAAGTAATAACTGGAGATCAATGCCATGGCTGCTGTTTCAAGTGATGAGACCTGAGAGAAATGTTTGGAGAAGGATTTCATGTCTGGAAATAAAATTCCTTATGAAGTGTCCTAATTAACATAACTGTTTCAGCAGACTTCATAGCGCTGTGGCAATTTGATACAGGAGCGTTGACCTTCACACAGACTGTCCACTGTTTGTTGGAGGTAGAGAGGAAGACATGAGAAAAAACTGAGATAAGTTTCTCCAGGTGGCCGTGATAAATCACCTCCTCAAAGCAGGCATCTTTCCCGGTGCCTCCAGAGTGCACTCTGACCCTGATAGGGTCACTACAAACTTGCAGAGGAGCCATACATCCTCCTCCACCCTACCACTGCACCGTCATTGCTCTTAACCCCTACAAGCTTCAAAGCCCTCTGCTACATGAGGCACTCACACACGTGCACATATCGTGCACGAGCACACATGAAGACGTCCATAGAGCGCATTCCACACTGTCTCCTTCGTCTCTGTCTCCGCTATACAGTTTCTATCAACCTGTTCTCCGTTTACCTGCCCCGACCAGGCTGCCAAAAGGCTTCCACCACCTGCAAGCAATAACTCCACACTGAATCTGATGACAGGGATTTGTCTGCTATCCATTTTGCTTCCATCCCATGCTCTGAGAATCAAGTCATTCTGCGAAGAATTCACACTGGTTTCATAGTGAAAATATTACACATGGGTGTGAATACAGCAGAGAGCTGCTATATCCACAACAAAGCAGTCAAACACAGACAGCCCTGTCTACAGACAAAATGATAACTCTTTTATTCTGCTTTAACTCTATATAGCCAAATGTATCATATTTGATACATAGAGTTTATTTGAAATTTTGCATAATTTGATGGTACAGTCTTTCCTCAAAACCCAGTTAAACACTACATGATACTGGTCTCCTGCCCCATGGTGAACACTACAATAATTTTGACCCTTCACATGGTAATAAACAGTGAAAATACACCCCCAAAAATATTTTTTTCTCAGATTTTGTCAAATAGTCATATAAAGATTTGAGATCTTAAAAATTGGATAGTTCAGCCCAGTTTTTTCCAGGTTAGGGCTTTTTACCAACATAGTGAGATAAGCACATTATATTGTATGAAGAAGTTGCAGAAAAAGTTGCAGAAAAAAGTAATTCACTTAAAATAAAAAGTAATTCACTTATTGTGTATATATA
>JBAMHX010000021.1:12436626-12456884 GCA_037177515.1 Pseudomugil tenellus
CCGAAAAAAGTAATTCACTTAAACTAAAAAGTAATTCACTTATTGTGTATATATATATATATGTATATATACATATATATATATATATATATCTATATATAAAATCTCAATAACTGTTTTGATGTTGTTCTTACTTTATAAATGGCACTTTATCTGGAGACACACTGTTTTCTACAAAGCTGCCAGAAAGACCATACACACTTATTTATTTACTATAATTCACACAAACAAAAAAGTAGACAGGTGCAGAAACTGACACTAAGGGTTGTGTACTGTGTGCGTGGGGCTCATTTCACTAAACTACCTTGATTGTGTCTTCTTGGACATTTTTTTTCCAAATGTCTACCCACAATTCCCATCAATGCATTTTAATACGCTTCTATCTTTCCGTGTGGTCTGCATTTACTGGAAAGAGCCACACAGTACCGAGTTATGGGTGGAGTTTATTACACACATACTGCAAGACAGCAACCATAACCTTACCACAGTATGTCACCTTACCCTACAATAATGTACAAAAAGGGTGTAGATGCTTCTGTTTTCACTCAAGGTTGTACAAGATTTCCTTATAATTTCCATGTAGCTCATTTATAGATCGTACGGCTATTTTCAGACATGTCTTTCTGTCTGCTGACACTTAATATGTAGAATATTAAGGTAAATGTAGAATAACCAGAATAGTTGGGACTCCAAAAACAGAAAAAATGTGTTGTCTTTTTTTTTTTTTACTTGAAGCTCACATCACAGTCCAATAAAAAATGGGATGATAATATGTTGTAATGCCTTTGTGACGAGTCCAAAATTGTATTTAGGGTTGTTGTGCTAAAAAGTGCTTGAATGTCCCTGGAAAAGATGTATTGCATAACACGTAAGTATAAATAAGGTAAGGGTACGGCTCCTTACATCACAGAGCCTGGCTCTTAGAGCTAAAGAAAACATTCTTGATGGTTATTTTGTGTTTTATTTGCAGCATTGTGTCCATTTATTTCAAATCTATGATGCTGATTGTTGCAACCACAGAACACATTCCACTATGTAATGGTGTAATGGTCTACCCCAGATGTCTTAGATAAGCCATAGCCACTTTGAACAAAGTTTATTATAAGGCCTCTTTTAAGCACACTAAAGATTTTTATGACATTTGTGACTATAATTCTGGACTGTAGTGGTTAACAAAGGTTTCTCATTGTAAGCACTTGACTATGTGGTTCTGTAAGTTAGTGATGAATGCTCATTTTTAACGTTGTCTGAGGGACCACAGCTCACCACTGGGACCTTAATGAACTGAAATTATTTCATAATATAATGCTCTATAAAGGGAACAATGTGCAAATAATTCCTAATATTGCTCTAAGTAGAACTGCTTTCCAGCAATTTAATGATGAATGGTGCTCCTGTTTTTATCTCTGTGAATATTCCTTTCCAGTTCAAACCAGCCTTTTACTCAGTCAGCTTTTGACTTGCATATATTGTCAGTGTCAAGGTGCAACACACTGCTTGCACGCAAGTCAACTTTTATATCCTCAACAGTAGTTGAATTTCCATAATCTTTCACTATGCAGGGCTGAGAGGTGCACAAACAGATGGTGACATACAATTATAAACCAGCCTAAAGCTGTTCGTGCATTGGGAAAGTTCATTATCTGAAAGCTTCTATTTTTAAGGTTAAAACTCGAGGATGTCCTTCCTTTAGAACCCCCTCTGAGCTTACACAAAATAACATTAAGCTTCCAAATCTCACAGAGCAGATATATGAACATGGTGCACATGAGCAACTATAATACAAACACACATGGCTTCTGCTTCAAGAACCCGACCACTGGAGCAGCACATCTGCTTGGGGATCAAATTCTGTGTAGGGGAACCGTATCGACATCCTGACAGGAAGCAGCTCACAGAAGGCTGAAGGAGTTCTGTCCTGTTGAGGACAACCTGCTGCTGTTTTGTACTGCTGGACTGCTACGCCAGACTGCACTCTGACCTCACTCAGAAACACTTACCTCCACACAGATCTTGGATGCACCAGTACTGCATTAAACTTTCAGCATGCCTAAACAACTGTGCATGAAAACTTTAGAACTTTTTAGAAAACCTTTTGGTAAGCGTCAATAGTTATTGTATGAATATTTATATATGATGTAAATCATTGCATTTCCACAACTTCACACTTCTTGTTGTTGCAAGTAAAAGCAGAGCTAATACGCTGCTGAATCCTCCCACAGAGACAAAGACATTTTCAGGTATTTGAAGATTGCAGCAAATAAACACTTTTCTATGTGTTAAACGGCTCCCTAGTGAGTGCTGCCAATTTTATATACCTGTCCTGAAGATCACTAATCTGCCTATGTGCTGTAAAAAGAACTTTTATCTTGTTTTTCCGCATTATTTACTTTTTAATTCATGCACAGCAAAACAGTCACTTTCTCAAATTGTGTAGGTTTTGTCCCTTTAAGGGCACAACTTTATCCCTGACTACATCACATTCAGATTGCATTGAGATAATCAGTTAGTTGAAGCCAACAAAAGTCATAATTTGGATGAAAATTAGACTAAAATAGTATTTTTATTTATTAATGTAACTTTCATAGCAATTGTATTTAAAGATTTGCTACATTTTGTTTTAATTTCTCCTGCTCTGTTTACAGGCTACAACATTTATTTTCTGTTGAGCTCACCAGCCCTGGGAAACAGGTGGCAAACTGGTCATGCTTCCCAGATTTATGGACAACCTCCCACATGTTTAACTCATTTGGGTGACCTTTAAAAGATCAGACAACAGACAAAACCGAGTGAGCGCTCAATGGTGAAGGGAAAGTTTTAGTATGAAACCTTTTCACGCAGCTCACAGCTTCATTTCATCCACTATTCATCAATCTGCACTGATGAATAGTGTAAAAAATTTTATAAACTTGATTTCTGTTAGTTTACCATGCTACAATCAATGTTGTATTCATATAAATTTAAGCAGATTTTCATGCACACTTTCCACTTTTTTCATATAACCGTGCAGCTCAAGACTCCAACTCTTTGCTCTTTCTGTGCAGAGAAGAGTCAAATAAAATCTCTAAAGAAGCATTCATCAGCAGCTGAGGTATTTCATGACCAACTGCGAAAGTTACATTTAGCCCAGAGCTACACAGTGAGTATGGGATTTTACAGCTGGTCTGTAGTTTTTCCACAAGTTCAGCACAGAATGGCTTTGTGCAAGGCATGAATGATAAAAAAAACACTGAGTCCAAATGTGGATAAATTTTCAATCTTCTTTAATCAAAGATGTGCATCCCAAGAGTGAAGATTATAAAAGCAAGTGACAAAACAGCTATGTTAGGAGAGAAGTCCATCACACCGAAAAGACATATACTGGAGTTTTTTGCAGAATGGCGGTATTAAAAATTATTTGTGTATGTACAAGTGTGGTTTTTTTTCTTTAGTTTTCTTTTCTTTCTTTTTTTTTGTTTACTTTTCCATACACTTACGTTTGTTAAAGATGAAATTGGAACAGTGAAATATGCCCATTATGATATGCTGAAATGTAACACAGGATCTTCAACTAGCTTGTTTTGCCTGATCAAAATTCCAAACGCAAAAGTCAAAAAAGGTAAAAAGGTAGTAGATTTATCTTTTGCCTACTCAGTTTCAACGAGATACATTTGCCAAATTTAACGCCACCTCCGCAACCTACCCGTAAAAAAAAGAAAAAAAAGAACCAGACACAACTATAAAGTGTATGTGTGCACATAACAAAGTTGGGAAACCCCAAATCATATTTACTCATACTAATCAGCTGTGTGTCTTTTCTCAAACCAGACCATAAAAACCAATCAGCATCTTGATGGTGGGAACCTGAAGACCTTCCCAGCTTGTCAAAACTTCATAGGGCACCCTGAAGTTGTAGCAATCATCATAAAAGACAACGGGCTGACCATTTTAAACAATTCAAATATTAAATGTGGATTTGAGGATAACGGAATTAGCAGAGTGTGTGGATGCAACGCATATATGCACACCCATTCTTTTGAAAAGCTCCGTGGAGATCATAAACATTTTTTTTGCTCATCATGAATAATAGATGATAAACGTCACAGAAAGTATGATTCACCCTGGCAACTCAAGACACTTTCAATAAACATGTGAAAACATGCTCCTTTTTCAGTTAGGAAAAATTAAGTGTAGGATCAATCTGCTATATAAATATACAAATGGATAAAAGAGGCTTTGCAGTGACTTAAAACATCAAGGCAGCTGGAAAGTGCAAGCATGAAAACCCAGTGAAGGATGGTATTTGGAGTAGTACTCACCATCAGACCCACTGCTCAGCGATGCAAGTCCAATCACCAGGAGAAGAACCTGCCATGCCCACTTCTGACGCGGCCACACCACAACCATCATGCCAGCAGCAACTTCCTTCAAGTCCCTGAGGTGCTGCCACAGTGTTCCCACCCTGTGCAACAAGGCAGAGATGTGAGAGTGCTTTCTGTATCCTTTCCGTGAAAGAGCTTCAGTCCTCTCTCTGTACAAGTGTTTCACTGTGAGTGACTGCCACTTTGCCTCTCTGCACTCTTAGGAACTTCCCACAGTTGCCTCACAGCCTCCAGCACTGCTCCACACTGACAGCCTGGGAGAGACAGACATGGAGAAAGAAGAGGGAGACAAAAGAGAGAGAGGGTGGGGGTGGGTGGGTGGGGGGGTGTTACTTAGTTGCGCTCTCTTAGTGTGTTATTCGCCCAGCCCTTTCTATGTCCTCCTCACTACAGCGAGTACAGCTGAATATATCCACACATTTGGTCTCAGTCTTTTCCTCACAAACACACACACACATAAACACATGTTGCAAATTCTCACATCACTGATACACAAAAAAATAACAAAAAAGACATGGTAAGAAAAAAACAGGGCCATAGATGCAGAAATGAGCTGCAATAAAATCCTTGCGAATAGTAGCCGCAGGCATGCAAACACACAGCATGCCAAGAGAGACCTAGAAATTACAGTAACAGCTAAAGTCTATAAACTTGCAGAGCATATGTTCGCATATTACAGTGAAACCCAGCGATAGTGGATCCTGCAATGCAGAGGAAGTCTGAGCTCTGTTGATGCTAAAAAACAAGAATTTAAAGAAAAACTCAGGCTTATTGTTAACATTACCATCCATGTTCATCTGACTTGTGAACAAGTAATAATGAGTTGCTTGTCGTAATCTCACCAGGCATGAATCCTTTTTATCCCTTTAGAAAAGATTTAGATGCACATGCTCAAAGTGATCAAAAGAACAGAAGTGTAACTGCAAATACATCATGATTAAACAAAGAAAAAGAAACTAAGAATCAACCCCTTCTTGAAATAATCCATGTAGTACTAAATTTGCATACATCAGCATGAATGTGCAAGTGTGTGGCTTTTAAGTCCAGGTATTGCTCATGTGACACCATGAGTGTGAGAGTAAAAGGGTGCACTCAGAGAATTCAGGCCATCACACGCCAGGCGAGAGGCGCTTATGCTCACACCTTCAACTACCGCCTCAGCCGTACAACTTCTGAGTGAGTAATCCAATACGTACACACGCGTGCATGTGCAAAACCACGGAACACACAATAAAACAAGCAAATATTCCACTGGTGAAAGATTTATGTGAATTACAAGTTAAGACGATTTAGATATTACACATTTTGTAACACCAACACAACTCATACACAATTCAACAAAAACACGATTTATAGCTTTAAGTACAAAAAATGTTTCCAGGAACCTTTTCAGATGTTTCAAGGAGATGCAAACAAAAGTTACAAAAACATGTGTTGAAGAGGAGAAAAACATGAGCCAATTGTGTGTGTCCCCACCCAATATCTGTCCCCTCTTAAAGTTTGACTGGGTGGATTCTGCACCTTCGAGATGTTCCTTTTCTTCTCAAGTACAGCACAAGCTCTATAGCTGTCACTCCTCATCTGTGCAGAACTGTGTACTACATGTGATAAGTCAGCCTGTTCTGCGGCAGGCGTGCATGGGTAGGGATGTGAATGGGTCAGTGCATCTCACACACTCTTCTGCGTTCCATCAAACGCCCAGCATGGAGCCTCTCTAGACCGACAGCCTACTCAGCCCAAAGGCCATAGGATGAGGGGGGTGGAGGGTTCAGGGGAGTGGGCAGCTTGGTAGGTGGGGGTCACCCAATCACACAAAGGGGTTGAAAGTGGGGCAGACTAGTTGCAAGACCTATTTTCAGTCAAATTAACTACCCCTTCTTTTTTGTCTCGTGCCTCCTTCTCATTCTTAGAATCTAAACGGCCAAACGTCCTACACAAAATGTAAATTCCCGCAAAAGCATCCTCCTCAGTTCTGCAGTTTTTCAGAAAAAGCACAAAGTTTGCAGCAACTGAAATGAGACATAAACATATTGAAAATATTGCTACACCACAATTCAATACTTGTGACCTAAATGTTGTGCAAATAAGAAATAATTCCCAAAATAACCCCAGAAATCGTAACAGTACTATTTCTTATCCTGTTATAGTGCGTCAGACATCAAAGCAATTATGGCCTGCAAGCACACATCTATTAATGTTTTAGATAAGGTGCCACAAAAACAAGAGCTTTGTCCACATCTTTAGCACAAAGTAAATCATGTTTACAGCACATGTCACACTGGACCAGGGCTGCTTGTGGTGATCATGGATAAGTTACTGACCCTGAGTCAGGGGAGAATGAACTCCACTTGAACATCCAGTGATCAATGAAACGGTTTACATTTGGGATGAAAGTCACTTCCTCCAAGTGAGAAGCCATGATGTTCAACCATATGTGGTGGAATGTTCTCTGTAGGATGATAGTTTGTCTTGTAGAAGAAGCGGATGAAGGAGACGAGATGGACCCACTAAAGGGGGTTTTCTCTGCAGTATTGAGGGTCTCGCGCTAGTCTATATTAATGAAAAGGAAGCTGAGCTGAAAGGCAAACTTTCAATTTATTACTTCATCTGTCCTCAACTATGGCAACAAGATTTCCATTGTGTTGACTAAAAGCATAAATTAGTGGATTTAAGTGTTTCATTTTGCTTTGAGGGCGGCTGCTGAGGTGGTTCAAGCACCTGATAAGGATCCCGGTAGCCTCCCATTAGGAGTTTTTCAGACAAGTCCAACTGTAAAATCTTTACCTTCTTATACTTTTGGCTCCATAATAAAACCTCACAGAAGACGAAAATGGATGAATAGATGGATGTTTCAGTTTTCTCTTCTTTTTCAAATGAGCTTCTTGTAAGTCTCCAAGTTTGATAAAACTTTATATATCAGTTTAAATTAATTATGGTGTGGTGTTTAACCTCACCAACAGCCAGCCTGTTTCAGCAAAGCCCCAGAAAGAGGTCTGTTCTACACTGTTATTTATGCAGATGAACTAACATTCAATGGTCTAAAGATAAAAGTCTTAAATTGTTGTCTTTGTGTTGATTAATGGTACTTCAAAAAGTAAAAGCCCGTCTTTTCATTGGTAGGAAACCCAACAAATGCATAGTACTAACTTTGACACCTCTGCACTGATTCTGTCTGATTCCAGATTGATTTAAAGATTCTGATCATTACTTCTTTGTTTTAAATGATTAGCAGCATCATTCATATCAGATCTGGCTCATATTCACACTCTTAGAAGAGCTCTGCGGTCATCCAGCCAGTCGCTCTTATGTTCCCAGATCCAGACTGAAATGCAAAGAAGTTCAGGCTTTTGTAGTTGCTGCCCCTGATCTATGAAACAACCTACCTTTCTCATACACAACTCACACTAGGTGTTTTTATATCTCCACTACATACTCACATCTTCTCCATGGCATTGAACTCATGCAGAACATGACAATTTTTTTATTTAATTAGTTTTAATGTTTATTTAATTGTATTCCTATTGTATTTTCCAATTATTTTTTATTTTGTACATTTTTATATTTTTTAGTATTTTATCTGTTTATTTAGTTTTAAAATATGCTTTGTACATAACTCAACACACAAAAAGGTGATTTAATGATGTTTAAATTGAGTTATGAAGAAGTAAAAAGCAAAGGAGAAATAAAACTAATTTTTCTTAATCTAGCCAGTTTGTCCATGGTATTAATACTTTAGTTAATTTTGCCAAATTGGATAGCTTTACAAGCAAAGTTTTATATTTGTGATGTAAATTAAATATTTCTGTTCAATTTGTCCTATAAAAAAGAGGTGATATATGAAGAGTTTATTGAAAAAACTCACTGCAATGCTAATATTGGCCAGAAATAAGCAAATAAAGAATACTCGGCCCAGAGTTTCTTAAAAGGAATCAATTTTTATTGGAAATTTGTAGTGCAGTATTTACCGACCTGACAGAAACGTCACACTGACCATATGAGAAGCATTTTAGAGAAAGGTTTTGTTGTCTCTATTACATCTCATATTTGAAAAAAAAGTTGCAAAAAATGCATTTTTATGCATCTCCGCATTTAGCTTTGAGCTCTTCGCGCAGTTGTCAATCTCTCACTTTGGCTCCTTTCCTTTGAGAGAAGCTGTGAAGGATCCACGGGGAGCAGTTAAGCTTTGAGATTATAATCAGTTTGTTTTGCAGATTCTGTGTCATCCACTTTACCGCTCTAACAGAAAGATATCAATTAATGCCGCTTGGTTGTTTAAAATAATCTCTCTCCCTTTCTCAGTAAAAGAGAGCACATTAGTCCTAGCATGAGTATTACACTGCAACCATGCAAATTAGTCAAGATTTTTATTACCGAGAACACCTTTCAAGGAACAAACACACTTTTCATCACTCACCAAAAGGAGAAGAATGAATGTCTGTGAAAAATCACCACTAACCTGTGAAACAAGAAGCCACAGCAGAACTTAGATGATGAAATTACCCTGAGCAGAGATGGAATGCGTATCATGAATGATGTTTCAGTCGGGGCCAAACTGACCCACAGCTCTGTGAAATCTGGAGGATTTTCAGCAGCTCAGAGTTAAAACTCCTGTCACCGAATCCTGGAAATCAGCTTATTACCGTGGCAACACAGCTGTCTCTGAATCGTCCAATTTGGCCTGTAAGAGTCATATCTTCATCATCCAGCAAACAAACATTAGTTTCCTCCCTTTATGTCTTACAAACTCCTGAAGTTATACCTAATATTTTCAATTCTTTCTCTTTGCTTTCCTGTGCAACATTAAATCCTCATATTCAACTAAACGCACAGCATAAAAATATTATTTTATGCAAAGGGAGGCTAAAAAGGGAAAATCGAAAATGAATACCAGAGATACGAGCAACAACACCTAAAATTAAACATTGCAGAGAAATTGCTTTTGATAGGATAATATGTAAAAGGGGAGAAAGAAAACATTAAATTTGAGTTACAGTCCTTTTTCTATTGTGAAAATGTGAAAAATAGTCCCAAATATGTAGATATAGTCCCAGATCTGTTCAAACATGGATGAAACTTTCTGTTCAAGATGTGCAGAACATAACACTAAATGCTGTATTTCTATATTTAATTTAGACTCTGGGAACAGAGAGGAAAACTGTCCCACATGACCTGAGCGGATAATGCATTCCACATTAGCTGATTAGGAAAAGGAATTCTGACCTAAACCTGACCTAAATTGTAGTTCTGGATCCATAGAGAAGACCTAAATGTGAACAGTTGTCAATATTACCACTTACAGAAATGCATTCAATTTGTATTTGAAAGTCGAATTTTCCAAGTTCCCAGTTGGAAATACAACAAGAACCCCCTTGAAGTCAGAAATCCAAGTCAAATAGTCGGGACATACCCAACAAACCGTGACTTCCCTCGCCAAAAAATGGCTACTGTTAAATCTGTATAAAGTGATACCAGTAAAAAAGCTTTATTTCTATTTAAACGTGATTGTTCAAATCAATGTTAATTGATAGACTAATTGTGTCGATCTGTGAAATGCTAAATAATACAATGTTTACAGGTTTAAAATAAATTGTTTTGCTTCATTCTGGACTGAACTCCTTTGGTCTGTACGTACATTTTTTTTAAACGTATTTTTGCTTATAATTCAACTAAAACACCAACACATTACAACAAGCTATAGCAAAAATGTATTCTATTAGTC
This sequence comes from Pseudomugil tenellus, assembly GCA_037177515.1. NCBI lineage: Eukaryota > Metazoa > Chordata > Actinopteri > Atheriniformes > Pseudomugilidae > Pseudomugil > Pseudomugil tenellus. The sequence continues at coordinate 12,446,707 of JBAMHX010000021.1, forward strand.
ATTGTTTAAATCCACAATGTTATTTTATTAATTTGGCCATCGTGTATACATTTCAGTTTCAATGGATGTAACACAAAACATGTAATTCTGTGTAAACAGACAGGACCAGCAAACAAAGCAAAATAAAAGGTACCTTGCACTTTACATAGTAACATTCAGAAATTACAGTATGTTCAAACAGAAATGCATGCTTTAGCTGTATTAACATGAAGGAGAAAAAGTTAATCATCATTTTGACAAGACAGAGAAGGAGGACAATGCAAAAAGTCCATGCAACAGGACAGGAAAAGAAAAACCTTAATGAATATTTTAGATTCCCACAATATTAAGCCCAAAGTACTCAGCTAAGATGGACGCTTTGAAATTGCAAAGAGCGCTGAGTGGGGAGAAAATCACCATTCATAAAGAGAGAAAGGGGTGTCACGGCTAAATTTGCCCTCATTCCCTGTCGTTCACGCTGTGTCAGTCTCTCCCACTGTCTGTCTCCGTCTTTTCGAAGTTATGATGCGATACTGGATAGCACTGAAATATGACACCTCTGGAGAATCATTTTTCTTTGCCAACGCTGATGTTTTTAAAAGAAGTTGCTTCAGGAGTTTTACATTATTCTGAGTTTGAGGCTGTTTAAATGTTTCCATCCACACATATAGATGTCTAATTCTGCCTCAAAGGAATAAAAATAAAGAAAAAGAAAAATCAGTGCGCCCTCATTTCATTGTGTTCCAGAGATCAAAGAGACTTTATGCAGATACTTGAGTTTATAGCATTAAGTATGTGAATGCAAACACCCATAATAATGTGTCAGGTCGTAAATGTCAGGATTATGTGATGTACATAAACAGTTAATTTTATGCTTCTGCCTCAAGTAAGCCGAACCCAAAGATGGTATGTATGTGTGACATCTTTGGGTTATATACATTTAAATAATAAACTTGAAAAACCTAACAGTTTTGTTCTAAAAAAAAACTAATGTCAAGGACAATATAATTTTTTCTAATTATTATTATTATTATTTGGTGAATATTATCCTTAATACACATGGAACTGGATTATCACATTTTTAAAGCTCTCATGGTATCATGACCACATCACCCTGGTTTATCATCTCTTCACTGGCATCTTGTGCACTTTAGGATCCACTTTTTAAAATAATTTTATTTTTATTTGCTTTTAAGTGTTTTAACCTCTCTGAGCTACTCCGTCCTTATGCACCCTCTCGGGCTAGCAGGTCAGCTGACCAAATTTTTACAGCGTCAAGGACTAATCAGAAGCTCAGAGGGGACCGAGCCTCCTCTGTATCTCATTTTAAATCTCTGCTGAAAACCCATGTGTTCATTCTGGCCTTTTGTACAAAATGATAACTTTCTATCTGATTTTATGATCGTAATCATTATACTTTCATTTCTAATATTTTACATTTTAACATCCTCTTATAGGTTAACTATTCTTCTTTGTTTAAATTCTGCACATTATGGCACTTTAGTCAACTTTATCGTTTTAAAAGTGTGTTATAAATAAAGTTGCATTAAAATTAAGATAAAATGGATCAATGCTTATGAAGGTTAGCTGGCTTTACCACATTCAAACAACATGTCATCGCTCCAACACAAAGACGCATGATGTGCATGACGTGTGACACAAAAGCGTCAGTGTTGAATGGAGTGCCATATCATGCTGCTTCTCCCTTTCACTCAGATGTTTTTTTGGCTATGTGACTTCTTCTGTTGCTGACTTCAAGGCACAACAATAGGCAAATTTACATAGTTTTGATAGTGACATCTCAAAATAATAAGCTGAAGTCAGTTGTAGTGGCAGTATGAGAAAAGCTCACCCTCATTCCTCCTTATCCCCATCTCACCGTGAAATGTTTGAATTCCTCCTCTGGACTGTGTAAAACTAGCTGTAACTCTGGATTTAGACACAACAGGGAGGCCTTCTACCTAGCTAGTGTTGGAAACAGCGAAATATTAATGAAAGATGGAAAAATCTAGTTTTAAATAATTCAATTTGTTTTAATAATTATTAGACACGGGGAAAGACTGTTCAAAAGACAAACTTGACAAACAAGTGCCTTTTGTGATTTATAGTTCCTCTCTAGGCATATATAACTCTTTTGCAATTCATAAACAGCATAAAATCATAGACACTAGATGCAACAGTTGTATGAGCTATGAAAGAACCAATCTAATCATTTTTCTTTGTGTATCGTGTTCTGTGTGTAATGTGCCACATTTCACCATGACAAAATTGTATGTTTCCTCTAAACACCCATTCTTGTTTCCTGTTTTTTCGCTTCACATCCATTGTGATACCTTTGGAGTCACTTCTTTTCATGTTGCAACAATTACAGCTGTGGCTCTTTGTGTCACTAACATAAAATGTCAGGCTGGAAGAACCTGATCAGATCTTTTAATCTATTAACTTCTTTATTGCATCTACTAATAAAGCGTTTTTTGGAAAAAAAAACTTCTTATAACCTTTATCTAATTAGAAGATAGGGATGAAATCATTGATAATAAAGATATTTTTTGCAAGATCTTTGCTAAGGCATAACACAACTGAATTAAAATTTTCTGTAATAAAGTTTCAACTTGGTGAGAGTCTGGCCCATCTGGGCTGCTGCTGAGGGGAGGGGAGAAGGGGGAGATGGGTGGTAAGGAGAAGAAAGGGGATGGTTTTCTGGGTGGGTGGATAAGGATTGGGGCTAGGAAGGATTTTAATGAGGATGAGGCAGCGTTGGTTGGGAGGGCAATGGTGGGGACGGGCTACGGACATGTTCTTGTCCTTTGGGTGCCCAATACTGGTATCACAGTCACACTGGCCTGCAACGGTTTTGCCTGGAGCATTCTGGTCCTGTCGGGTTTCTCTGCCAGGTCCTTAGGCCCATGGGATGCTGGCTCTCCAGTGGGCCTGCTCATTGTCTCCCTGTGCTGCTAGGTGCCTCTGCCCCGTTGCCTTGGGTTTCCGGTCCAGTAGCCTCTGTTGCTCTGGGATGGGTGGGGCAGCAGCTTTCTCTGCTATTCGGCTGTCCTTGGCTCTGTGGGCCTGCTGGCCCTTTGGAGTCTCGAGTTCCTTCCTACCTTCCCGTGCACACAGTTCATCTTTATGGCATGGTCACACATGCAACTTTCAATTTGCGTCCAACTAAATATTGATGACGTCTTTGTATCATTTCTATGCAGGTATGCTTGATAACTTGTGGTATGCATATCATAATGTATCCTTTAGTAGTTTATATTGTTTTTGTGAAAATCCTTATTTTGGCAGACTAGAACGTTTTTCTTTTCAGACTTTAATTCTGTCCCTTTCTATCCACTCCTTTCTTTCTTACCTGTTTTTTCCTTCCTTTTTTTTCTTATCAGGTTCATTATTGTCTTATCAGGACTAAAGAACAAAAATAAACAAAACAAAAATATTCAGAATTTGAAGGACAGCCATGTATATGACATGTCCTCTTTGGTAGATCAAGTCTGACAAAATATGGCACACAGCCTGCCGTTCTATATTTTATGATGCTGGACAGGACAGGGAAAAAATTATGCATTTAATGTTTTCTTTTACAATAAAACCTATCACATTATAATGGGAATAGGTCCTGATTTTTTTTGTTCTGGCTCTGCATTTCCATGGATTTCTGTATCTGTCATTATACATCTTTAAAAAATGTATTTAATTTTTTCAAGTTGCAAGATATCCAAGGTTCACTTTATTCCCTCACAGCTCTGTTACCATTTCATTTTTGGACACATGATCACTTTTCTATAATAAGGTTTTCTAATGTTGCAGACACATACGAAACAAAAGCAAACTCTTAGGTAGAATAAAATAAAGTAGTATATACACATCTAAATATCTATTCTAACTTGAAATGACCAAAGAAAAAAAAAGAAAACAATTATAAAAAGTCTACAAGTTAAGATATATACTGTATTCTTTTCATTGATTTCTATTTCACGATTGAGAAAACGTTAGTCACAAAGGTCTTTCCAGCTAGTCATTTGGTTAGAAAACAGGACACACGACCAGAAATTACACATTCCCTGTAAAGATGAAAAAAGAAACAGGCTCTCTGAAATGAAAGTACAACATTAGATTTTATCAACATGGCCTGTGTGCAGCAGGGATTGGCAAACTGAGACTCTTCCTGCTAAGTCATCCAGGAGCATTTAATGAAGGGATTGTTGCCAAATGTCTGCAAGGCTTCATTGGGTGATCGCGGTGAACAAAAGGGGTCTAATTAAGGGGTTCTTCTGTTGGCCAGACAAAGCAACCAGTATGGGTCAAGACACTGGAGCACAAACCGGTTGTGACCTTCACACCTGCCTGGTTGCATTACACCTTAACGTGTCCGTGCACAGTAGACAAGTCACCATTAAAAGCCTTACCACACACTTATGAGAAACAGTTGGCTCATGAAGCAATAAAGCAAGGGTAGTTATTTAAATTTCTACATCAACACGCAATTAAAAGAGACATAATGACAAAAAACGCGTGATTATTCCAAACGGAAAAAAGTTTTTTTCTTCAAGATCATAGTCACAGAAAGAAGTGTCACTAACTGATTTTAAACACAAACTGAAGTTAAGTAAATTAAGTAAAGCCTGGCAGGCTGCGAGGGGGCCCATATGTGAGTGTGTCAAAAGTTCATGCCCTCCTTCTGGTGCTCACTCTGCAAAAACAAAAAGGCTGCCTAGTGTGAGCTGTAGCCTGCCACAAACAAAACTGATTGCTGCAGAGTGACTCCACCTGTCTCCCACTCCAATTAGTCGTGGTAGACACTGAAGGACTAAATAACCAGCAGTGAGGGACTGCAACAGGGCCAAAGAAGAAAAAAAAATAAAAAAGTTTAGAATGTATGTAGAAATCTATGTTACACGTACAGCGATAAATAAAAGTAAAGATAATAGGCTTCATTTTTTATTTTTAAGACATAGATTAAGCAAGACAACCAAAACAGTTACTTCCTCTAAGGTTCACAGCAGGTTTTAATGATGTGAAAGCAGTGTGTTTCCCATACCAAATGTTCCTTAACATGCACTAATTGTGTTTGTGCATCATGCTTGTGTAGGAATGTCGTACCAGAGCTTGGAAACAAAGTTTGCGTCAAACTTGTCAAAAACAATATAAACTTAAGAATGTAACACAACCGATTAAGAAATTATTTGGAGTGTAGGCAAGTAATATACACACTGTTGATCAATACAGGACTTGAATCCTTCGCAATGAGGTAACTGAATCTTTTAACTGGTCAGTATGGAAATGTTTTAGCTCCAGAGAGACTTCATGGTGTCATGTTTCAAAGTGTTCCATTTCCAGCAGTATCACAAAGGCCACTGAAATTTACAGAAAACATGCCTTTATTAACACTATGAAGCCGTTTGTCAACAGGCTTTATAATGTTTCTGGTCAAAGAAGGAAGGCAGGTTATATGTGTCTGGTTTGTCTAGGACAATTCAGCGGTGAATCATAAGGTGAATCAAAGTGCTTTACAGAGACATTGAAAATTCAGACAATAAGAAGTCAAATTTACAATAAAAAACAACGTAAAAAGGAAAAAATAGATAAAGCAATGTTAAAAACAAAGTCATGCTTAAAAATGTAAATGGAGAGAAACTAAATATTTCTATCTTTAAATGTAAACTACCGAAATGCAGCAGAGAACAGGTGTGTATCTAACCTGGATGATTCAGCTGATCTGAGGCTTTCTGAGAAGTTTTTTTTTTTTTTTTTTTTTTTTTTTTACACACGTGGAGCATAGAAGCTGAATGCAGCTTCTCCATGTTTGGTTCTGTTTCTGGGAATTGATTAAAAAAAACAGTTCCAGATGACCTGATGGGTCTGCTGGGTTCATACTGGGTTAAAAGGTCTCTGATGTATTTTGGTCTTCAACCAGCCACAGCTTTACAGAACTAAGTCCACCCTCTGAACAAGCAGCCAGTGTAAAGATCACAATAATGCAAAATAATTTATGAAACATCAGCCTAGAAAAATATTTTTAATTTTTTTCTTACTGGGAAGCGTTGTCAACAATAGGCTGTTTATTAAGCATGAAAAGACTCATTAAAAAAACATCCAAAGTTAATAAATATTAAAATGCTAACATGTAGTTTCCATGTTTAACATCTTTCCTGAACTTTAACCTGCATGTGCAAAACCCACTGATGGCTACAAAGATAGTGGTTTTGCACTGCTGAAACTATGGAGAATGAAATTGTATTTAAAAGATAAAAATACAATCATCACAAATGCTTCCTTTTAAACATGATTGTCAACCATCCTGCCACATTTCAGCAGCACCTACCAGCCTGGCATAAATACTACGGATTCCGATGGTTTTGCATGGACATACAAAGGGAGAATGTCTGGATTTATCAATACAACTGACATGGATACATGTTTGTAGAATATAATAGACCTAATAATAATAATTTTAACTAAAAACAACAATGATAATGCTAGTAATTAAGAGCCTAAATGGTGATGCTAATATTTTGTTATATTTTATATTATGGACTAATACAGCTATTATATTAATCAAATTTACAGTCCGCAAACCTGGAGATGAAAACACCTATATAGTAAAGAGTGTATGTGACATATTTGGAAAAAAATACCTTCTATACTAACATTTTATCTGAGGAAATAAAAAAGCTTTCATATTATTTATGATGGCATTTAAACACTGGAGCCTATTTAACACTCTCTGCCTCTGGCTGTACTAATGCATGTAGGAGTGGATGCAGCCCAACCCTTGGAACAGCAACATTCATACACCTCTCCACGGACCAGCTGACACAGACAGGTGGGGTTTAAATGGCAAATTAAGTGCCTATAGATGCCCTTAGAAAGACTATGTTCATTTAACAAGATGCCCTCAGCCATTGTGATTAATGATGTTTGGACAAATTTTAGTTGTAGTGCTTTATATTTTAGAAGGAAATTAATTGAAGAGACTGATCTAGTGCCTCTGGTCAAACAGTCTCCTAGAAGGGTGGGAGAGAGTCTTCTGTGCAGATTTTCCATGTGTGTCCTCACCCCTCCCTTATAGCTGTAGCACTGCTGAAAGCTCCTTTGTGAATTTGACTGGTGTTTAGGCAACAGACAGATGGTATTAAGCCTGGGTGAAACTGTAAATTTTGGTATCAATCCAAAACCAAGTAAATCCATGCAAGTATCACCAATAGCGATGCTTTATTAAAATGACCAATTTTTAAGTTTTTTTCCTTTAGTTTTTGATTACGATTAAAATCCCAATGATACAATTACAAAAGCTTTTGGTCAAATAAAACATTTTTATTAGCAATTTGAATAAGAGATCTATGTTTGGAAACAATGCAACAAAATCACTGTTTCCCCTTTTATCACAAGCAACGATGTTGATAATAATAAAAGCAAAATTCTACTATTGGGTGTCTCTAATTCACATTCTTTGGCTTTTAACCCCAAAGCCCTTTAAAAGAAAAATATCAGAATCTTGTTGGTATCAATCAATACTGACTCTATTCTGGGTATCGATGGTATTGATATCTGGATCGATATCGATACCATCTTCTGCCACTCATTCAAATGAGTGGCAGAAGATGTCATTGTGCTTGCAGAATAGTATTTTACTAAGCAACAGCAGCTTTGAGACTTTCATGTTTCAGCCACTGTATGTTATGGTTTCTGGGTTTTGTTAGTTTTGTTTTGTAGACTTCCTGGTTTCCTGTTTTATTTCATAGTCTTTCTGTTTTGCCCCATGTTTCTGTCTCTTGCTTCATGTCTTCATTAGTTTCACCTGTGTTTGATTGGTTATTGTGTTCACCTGTTGTAGGTCAGTTGTATTTAAGCCTGTTGATTTCTGTTCTGTTTGCTGGTTCATTATGTATATCGTTCTTTGTTTAGTACATTCTTCTAGTTCTTTGGATTTCCATAATAAATCCTGCTACATTCCACCCTGGCTGCCTCCTGCTTCAACTCCTCAGCGGCATTTGGGTCCACCACCTACCCTCATCCTAACACTGTATGTCTTTGTCAAGAAAATTAATAGATTAACTTATTAACTGAGAAAAGACTAAATTTAAATAATACAACAGAAAAAACTGTTGTAATAATTTGTTAAACTGTTGAAGTAATGCAACAACAATAAATGTGACTTTTATTTGCCTTTTGCTTAGCTTGTGTGTGTTATGACCCAAGGGTGAAAACATATTTAAAACACGGGACACAAGATTTAGAGTTTTAAAACACACTTATTTTATTTCCTTCGGTTCTATGTTTCTGGACGGATCTGTGGAAGGGAGCAATGGTGAGCCAGCCAAAATAAACAAAAAGAAGGTGAGATGACAGGCCAACCCTATGCAGGGCCGTCTAGCTGCCACCATCACCTCTACCACTCTGCCTTAACTTAAACACAACCTACAAAACTCACCTAAAACAAAAGAAACATCGAAAATAGGACTACCGGTCTCATCACAACAACATAACATAACCAACCAAGCAAACAAACAACTATGTTGACGTGCCGCTACCAAAACAGCCGGCCACCTAAAAAAAACACAGCGGATTCAAAGAGAGAGAGAGAGAGAGAGAGAGAGAGAGAGCAAGGTGGCACCCAGGTGACCGATTTATAGGCTCGATTAGCACACAAAACCACTCCCTCCTAATTAACACCCAAAGACTGCCAATTGAGCAAAACCCAGAACAGGTGCGTCAGCACATAACAGTGAGTGATTAAAATCCATTTCTCCTTAGAGCACTCGGTTCGGCACGGAAGACACTCACTACTCATACTAATTTACTACACACGATTTCACTTAAACATATGTATCAGTATATCTAAATGAATTTAATCACACAGGATTTATCTGTGTGATTAACATCTGTTAACATCTGTTAACACACATAAATGCATATTATAAAACAATAACGATAATAATAACAACAGCAAAAAAAAGACAGAAAAAAATCTGTGTTTTGATGAATATGGGGTGTTTCGATGGAAACAAACACCACACCAGCGTTGCATGACTTAATGTGGGTCTCGGTCATTAATCTGGATATACTCTGTTATATATAAACAAAACTGTGAATGAAATAGCATAATTAAATCTTATATAATACAATAATTAGAATATTTCGGTCAACAGTCAGAACGTTGTCGTGCGTGTAAACAAATGCATCCGCTTTCAGACTTCATGCTTGGTTTTTGGCTTCAGCGTGCAGCAAAAAAGTCAGCAGCAAATGCATTTTTACATGCAATGCTTTTTCATGACATTTCTATTTTTTCTTATTTTACAGTAATATAACTTGTTGATTCACTTTTGTATATTCACAGGGCTGCTTATATTAATCCCTAAGGTTTAACAAAACCAGATGAGATGTCCCAGTTTGCCTCAAGGAAGTTTTGAGTAAGCGTTAAACCATCTGCTAACTGATGAGAAACCCAGGGGCCCTCTCAGCATTGGCAGGGAAATCCTGTTTCTAGTCAGCAGGTTGACCCAGGGCACATGGCTGATTTTTATTTTTTTTTAATTAGGAAAAAAAGTTTCACAAAGGAACATTTAATTTAGTGAGAGAAGTGTGCTGGTTGCCTTTATAAATGTAAAACTTGAAGACTGGAAAAATGGACACCTGTTTTCTGTCTCTTTACCAAACTAGTCTCAACAGTTCTGACACGAATGTAATCAAAATCGCCCTGAGCCATTCAATGCTTTATCACATATTTAGTCTTGGTGTTTTCGCTTTAGCAGATGAAAATCATTTCTTCTGTATCAGAATATTTATTATTTTAGGCACAAAAAAGTTATCTTAAAGGAGCAAGAATGCAGAGCTGTGAGAAAAAAACTTAATTTGAGGTTAGCATAATATGAAACATCTTCAGTAATGAAAGACATGCTTGATGTTTGTGACGGACATTCTGTGGGAGAGTCAAGAGCCACATGAGATACACAACATTTTGTTTAAACGGTTCACATCTGTATGAAATTATGGAGCACTTAGTATGTAATTCATGCACAGTGGTGTGGAAAGAATCATGGAGTTCATTGTCATGTTCCTTTTAAGTTTCAGACAAGTGGACATAGAACTGCCTCTTTAATTATTTAACATATGGAATTAAAATGGTATCTATCTATCTATCTATCTATCTATCTATCTATCTATCTATCTATCTATCTATCTATCTATCTATCTATCTA
>JBAMHX010000021.1:12457070-12470320 GCA_037177515.1 Pseudomugil tenellus
TATCTATCTATCTATCTATCTATCTGTCTATCTATCTATCTATCTATCTATCTATCTATCTATCTATCTATCTATCTGTCTCTGTCTGTCTGTCTATTTTTTTTTTCTCCATACATAGAAAAAATGCAATATAAAGACCTTCTCATATAATAAAATACAATTTAATTGAAAGCCAGCACACCTTAGTATGAATTATTAGTGTTTTTCCATGTGCAGTAGCTTATTTCGTGGCATCCAGATATGTTTTGTTGCCATTTATTCTTTGTAAAGTTCTCTCCCTGGGGATCTGAGCTCATTAGATACGGAGCTATTAGCAGCCTTGTTGTTTGCAATCTTCCAATAATAACACCAATGAAAACACAGGAAGCAGCTTGGAGAGCAGTGAAGCTGCGATCAATGCATGTATGTCCAACTATGAGCTATGAAGTCTTAACATTTGCCCCCCTCATGTCTCAACCCTGTGTTTCTGGCCGAAAGCTTGTCAAGACTCCCTCTACCACTAATGTATCTGCATGCAGTGCCATCCAGAGCTGCCTCACAGCAGTCGATAAATACTGGAAATGTTACCCATCTCTGAAACATCACTCCTTCACTTACTGTAAGTGCATATCAGTGAGGGCACCATCCCCACACTGCTGACAGGGAGGAAGACAACACCAAGCGGTCCAAGCTATGTCTAAGGATCATCAGATGCATCAACAGACAAAACTGCAGAAGCTAAACTGAGCATCTAAACTGGGCTCTAATTTGTAAAATATGAGCTTTGCTTCATATTACACAGTAATATGGAATGCTCTTAAAAACGGATGAAGTATGATGGCACTTAATCAATTCATCTGAGAAAGATTATAACAAATGGCCATTCCAGTAAATCTAAACTGATAAACAACCTTGGATTTTTTTATACCACTATTAAAGAATAAAGAAAATTAAAAAATGAGAAATTGGGCTACAATTAGAAATTGTTTTGACAAAACCAACCAACTAAACTTTACCTCACTGAGATTTTAAAGCTCTTAAAAATAGAATCAGTAAATATCTTAGTAAATGAGCATCACTACATGCGCATGCCTGAAGCTTCCACAGATTAGTAAAATCACCCTGACTTTATAGAAAAGTGTATATTTTCTGCAAAAAACTGTATTTTGTAGATTTTCTTTTCTTTCATTTTTGTCAGCTGGCTGTGAAGGTTTAAAACTTCAAGCTTTTCTTTGGACTTTTTCCACTTTCTGACGATCTGCTTTTTACACTTTTTACACATATTGTTCTTTATAGTTGTAACTTTCCAGATCAGAACTTAATGTACTTCTATTTTATATAAGATCATCCCAAAAAGAAACCCAAGCTGGTACCTAAATATGACTGATTTCTAAATATTTATGTTGATTTATTTAGAAACTGTTCTTGTGGGATCAAACTTCAACTGACAAGAACAATTAAACGCATTTTCCAATAATATTTTGAATTCACTGCAGCCTTAGCAGAGGGAGTAATTATTGGCGCCATTGGTCCTGTGAGAGTGGGACCAGCTGTGGGTTATGTCTTGTCACCAGCCCTGCTCTGTTGGACACCTTCGGTCACATCCCTCTCTTCTGAAGCCAAGAATACTGTTGGACCATTGCTCTGAGGACTTTTTGTGCCCACCCTCAGAGAACAATCACTAGTAAGACCCAACGACATGCCCCTCTGCCCATCCCCAGAGTGCAGGCAGTGCCAGTGTCTGTAATTGGAGAACAGAGAGAGAAACAGCTGCTCCTGCTCTATCCTGCATCTGCCACAACTGTGACTTGATGGAACAAAGTGAGAATGCAACCGCACGTTTGGACTGTCACTTCAGTCACACTCCTGCTATTGTCTGCATCTTTCGCATGGTGTTTCACATTATGCCGTGTTGCTGTTGATGCTTTCCGGGCAAAGTAACATCACTATTGTATTTGGCAATAAGTTTATTACCCTCATTTTTTTCCAAATACCGATGAAATGATTGATAGCAAAAAGCATTTTTGTGTTTTTTTTTTGTTGATCTTCTGCCATCTATGGCTTAATTCCTTTCATTTTTCTGAAAACTGTGAATTACAACGAAAGATGTAATCCTCACTCACTCTAATTTTCATTCTCAGATCCTTCAATACTCCTTGACACTTTCTCAATGAGGTGTTGATGCCTGCTTTTGAAAGCACACCTGAGCACCTCTATGTCCATGGCTGCTTCTCTTAACAAAAGAGCGGAAGGTATTTTGGAGACTATTCAATAGTCTGTCAGAACAAAGAATGGCTGCATTTATTTGTACCTCGCAAAACAAGTAACACATTTTCAACACCCACTTGCAGTAAAAACAGCGTTTGGAGCGTAGTGCAGGATCTTACATGCTCGTTGTGGTTCCTTATGTAGACCTCATTCAACTGTAGAAACTGCAAGTATAGGTTGGATGTGTTTTGGTCACCTTAAAGATGGTTTTACCTGTGCAAAATGTCTCCATCCTGTCTACCCCTGCTGTCAGACTAATAGTTAGTTAGACAACCATAGCACTGATGGAGGAATCTATTCTTGCATGAAGGTGCCAGATTATAGTCATTTCTGAAAACTTTTTGCCACCTGCTCAAAAATTCAGTAAGTTCAGTTTGTTAGGATCTGTGTTGCAAAACACAAATTAAATGCATATCTGGATATGTAGAGAATAATGAGTGGCAAACTTAGCTAATACAGCAGACTAAACATTAATTTACCCACAATGCACAAGCTTTGCATACAATAAGAAAATAAAGAGTCTCTGGAACACACTTAAACTGGAAAACAAAGCAGTGCTGCCAAACTTAACACAACATAATGTTTCCATAATGAGCCATTAAATCTGCCACAATTTGGGCTTGGCTTGTATTTGGTTCTATAGTTAGATGTGGTGAGGCATGCAGCCAGTGTGGCTGCGTGCCCATAGGTACGGCAGAGTGTCACTTCACCAGACAGCCTGTCTAGTAAGGATCAATACCAGATTATATACAGATCCTTCCCTTTGGACCTTGTTGTAAGTATGTAAAATCCTCAAGTATTAAAAGTTTTTCCCGATAAAGTCAAATGATTAAAAAAATTTTCCATCTTGGCTTTCAGACAGACAAATGTAAGCAACTTGTACTTCTGTTCAACACATCTAGACATGAACTGGTAGGCAGAAGCAGAAAAACTGGCCGAAGGTTTTCAAATCAACGCTTTTTTAAAGATCCCTTAGCTTTGGGTGTGTGAGTGTGTGTGTGTGTGTGTGTGTGTGTGTGTGCATATCTAGTGACAGCCAATGCCAGGTGTGTCAGCAGGGGGTGGAAAAGAAAACAAGAGCAGAGAATTGACTCCTACTGCTTGACATAACAGTGAAGGTTAACTCTGGATGCTTCTAGAAATAACTAAAACAGATGATTGAAATAGTCACTGACATGGAGTTGATCTGTGGAATAAAAATAACTAGCATGGTAAAAAAAATAACTAAAAGAAGTCAAGACAGAAAACGGTTATCTGAGGTGAAAATATGGTACACAAATATGTGAATTACCGACATAAATCAAGATATAGACACAACTGTTCCTCTTATATTTTTAGGTCATTTTGTTCCTATAATTTCAAAGGCTAATGAGTAGTAAGTGAGGACATAAAAGAGATGCCCCTAAAAACATATTATTGCAATATCCTTTTTTCACTGCAAATACAGGTTTAAAGTTGTCTGACTTTATTAGGGACATACTATAAAAGTAACAGCAGATTGCAGATCAGTACCGGATCAAGACTCTCTCTCATATCATCAGTCCATAAAATCTTAGAAAAATCCATCTTATATTTCTTGGCCCAGTATTGACGTTTTATCTTGTGCCCTGTTCAGTGGTGGTCATTTTTCAGCCTTTCTTACCTTGGTCATGTCTCTGAGTACTGCACACCTTGTGGTTCTTAGCACTGCAGTGATGTTGCAGCTCTGAAATATGGCAAAACTAGTGGCAAATGGCATTTTGGCAGCTTCATGCTTGATTTTCCTCAGTTAATGGTCAGTTATTTTGCATCTTATTTTTTCAACATGCTTCTTGTGACCATGTTCACTATTTTGAATGAAATGCTTGATTGTTTGATGATCATGCCCCAAAAGCTTGGCGATTTGCATCCTTCTGCAAGACATCTCATTATTTTTGACTTGTCAGGCAAGATCGAAGCAGTGTTCCATTCCGTACTGAAACCAAGGTGGAACATTTGATGCGAAAGAATGCTCCATCATTTTAATTAAAACGTGCATGTCACGTTCTATTTTGCGTTCTGTGACGTAACCAGTTGTTACGAAAAGCTGGGGTTGTTCCTTTTGCTTTAGCTATATTACAGTGAAACAACTGAATGTCCAGAAATCTTTTTACCTTGTGTCCAATGTGTGTATTTTATTTATTTATTTTTTTTGTTAACTGGAATGATAAATTATGATAGCAAATTCTAGTTCATTTTTAATAGTAAAAAACTAATGGGCTCGACACTCAGGGGATTATAGATCCTTGCTTTTATATTAATTTCAAATAGAACTTGGAGGATTATCCAAAAATCACTCCTCTCCTCCAGCCAAGCGACTGGTGACATTAGTGCATTGAAAATTTCGCCCGCATTCACATCAAGGGATTGCGAGGAGTAAAAAAAAAAGTTTAACTTTTGTCTCTGTTGCATGGCGCTACAACCAATCAGCGAGAGTTTTAGTGACTGATCAAATAGAGCATTAATTTTCTGGATCAGCCTTGATATTACATTACAGTCATTTAGCAGACGCTGTTATCCAAAGCGACTTACATTTCTGAGTCATAGGGTTCAGTGTCTTACCCAAGGACACTTCAGCATGTAGTCAGGGGAAGCCTGGAATCGAACCGCCTACCTTCAGGTTGGGAGACAACTGCTCTTACCCACCGAGCTACAGCCTGACATCAAATGATGATATTTATTCACCATTGTTTTTTCAAACTAGGATGAACCCAGGGTTCTTTCCTCTGTGAAGTAGAGTTAACAACAAGATGTTGGGGTCGGGTGCAATGTGAACTGGGCTGTGGCTGGGGCGAGGATCCTGGTGGTCCAATCCCCAGTTACGGAAACTGACTCTAGGGACATGGAATGTCACCAGGGTGGGGAAGGAGCCTGAGCTTGTGTGTGAGGTTGGGTGGCTTTGGCTAGATACAGTTTGGCTCACCTCAACGCACAGCTTGGGCTCTGGAACCAGTATCCTCGAACAAGGTTGGACTTTCTTCCATTCTAGAGGTGAGAGGCGCCAAGCAGGTGTGGGCATACTGATTGTCCCCCGGCTTGGTGCCAGTACATTAGGGTTCACCCCGGTGGCTGAGGGGGTAGCCTCCTTCATCCTTCGGGTGGGGGAACGGGTCCTGACTGTCGTTTGTGCTTATGCACCGAACGCCAGTTCAGAGTAGCCACCCTTCTTTGAGTCCGTGAGGGAGTGTTGGAAAGTGCTCCTGTTGGGGATTCCCTTGTCCTCCTGAGGGACTTGAATGCTCATGTTCGCAATGACAGTGAGACCTGGAAGAGTGTCATTGGGAGAATTGCCTCCTTACCTCCAGCAGAATTTTAACCATGTCCCGTGAGAGTATTGAGTCAGAGCGGGCAGTATGCCATGTTTCTATTGCTGAGGCGGCCAGCAGGAACTCTGACCATAAGGTCGGTGGTGCGGGTCATGGTGGTATTTCCAGCACTCGTTGATTGACACCAGCAGTAAGTCATCCCATCAAGCTGAAGAAGGAGTTTTACAGAGCCTTCCTGGCCTGCGGGACTCTGGAGGCAGCTGACAAGTATTGACAGGCTATATGGAATGCAGCTTCGACTGTCATCGAGGCAAAAACTCGGGTATGGGAGGAGCTTGGTGAGGCCATGGAGAACAACCTATGGACAGCTTTGAGGAGATTCTGGTCCACCATCCGGTGGTTGACGAGGGGGAAGCGGTGCTCCTCCTTCTGTCCTGGCCTCTGTGGCATCGCATGGGCATCAGGGACAGTGCCCCTGGACTGGCAGACTGGTGTGGTGGTCCCCTTCTTCCAGAAGGGGGATCGAAGGGTGTGCCCCAACAACAGGGGATCACACTTCTAAGCCTCCCTGGGAAGTTTATTCAGGGGTCCTAGAGAGGAGGGTCCACCGGATAGTAACACCTCATATTGAGGACGTGGTTTGGCATCTGCTTAGAATGCCTCTGCTATGCCTCCCTGGTGAGGTGTTCCGAGTACGTCCCTGCGGGAGGACACCCCGTGGGAGACCCAGGACACGATGGAGAGATCATCTCTCCTGGCTAACCTGGGAACGACTTGGGATTGATGAGCTGGCAGATATGGCTGGGGAGAGGGATGTCTGGGCTTCCCTCCTGAGGCTGCTGCCTCCGCGACCCAACCCCAGATAAGCGGAAGAAGACGGTATGGGTAAGTTTGTATTTTTCCCACTCCTGCTCCTAGCTGTTACATGTATGAAGCATATATGATCTACTTTGTTTGCTTTATTTATTTTTATGTTAAATAATTTTGTAATGTTTTATTATGTAGTTGGAAGGTACACATGATCGTGGGTTGATGGATTTCCTTTTATTTTCATGTACAAAAATAAAATTACTTGTACAAAATAAAAATACTTATGCTGATAAATGTTTCTCCTGTACGAATATTCTGTAAAGGTGGAGCGATTCTGAGCAACAGGTCTCACCAAATTGTCTCACCCCAAGTCAGGTTTAGCAGATAATCTTTATTATAAAAAATACTAAAACGTAAAGAAGTTCCTTTTGAAGATACAGACTAGTTCAAATGGAGCATCCTTCCATATAAATATCACTATAAACCCTATACTATAAACACTATAAACAATAGTTACTTCAACAACATGTTTGTAAATAATAAAAAAAATATTCTGCACACCCTGTAATGTATTTATTTACAATACATTTTAATCTTTGTAAAATCTTTTAAATCTTGAATTTTTTGGTTTTGTCCAGTAACAATGGATGGATCAATGGTGTTTTTATAAAATTTTGTCATTAATATTCACCTCCCAAATTAACAAAATTATTGTTATATTGTGATTGATTTCATGGTGCATAAATAAAAAAAAGTTTTAAAATAGTACCTGCTTTTTATATAGCTGATCTTGAATTATTACTACCAACTAGACATACTGTACTGCAATGTGAAAAAAAAAATATCCAGTCAAAAAAAAAAGTGAATGTCAGTCAAATTCTCCACCTCCAAATTTTTCATAAGATAACCTAAAGAGCAAGTGAGTGTTGAGCTGTTTTCAATCTATATGGAGTCCTGAGGACACACTCAATGTTTTTGGAGTCCTGCGTTAACTATATAGGTCACTGTGTTGCTTTATAATGCATCGTTGTGCAGTGGAAGAGAATTTGATTTCAAGATTGTCACTTTTGGGACTATGCAGTTCAAAAGCTGCGAATATATTTAAATTCTCAATAGAAGAACGTAAAACCTGTAGGTTTGTAGATTACTGTTTAGTTTAACAGGAGTTTACTATGAAAGGGAAAAGTAACTACAATATGCTGTTACATCTCACCTATAACTATCCCAACTCGGCCGTGTGGAAAAAAGACAATTAATATTAAAATGAAAGCCTGAATGGTTTTGCTATAGTTAAAGGTTTCAAAGAACAAACAAGTTCATTGTTCTCAGTACCCTGGTGTTTGTTTTTTTGCAGGTTTTATTTTGCAGTTTTTCCTACAAAACACCCAACAAGTGCAAACCTTGGATGTGGTAATAAATGCAGAATGCCATGTGTCCTCATGTGTCAGCATACACACACCATAGAAAGCCAAACAGAACTTGTGCGAGAGAAAAAAAACAGAAATGCTGCATTTCTTAATTCACAACACAAATATTTCAAACACATCTTATAATCTACAGTAATAGGCATGCCATGCAGTTCATTTAATTTATTTACGTGGCAATGTCCAAATGCATTTCAACTTTGAAACCACCACTGTCAAAACCATCTACAAGAGGGGAACACACATCTGGCCTCATCTGTCAACACATCCTGACTGAGCCAATAACAAACTGAGCTCAGACAAGGGTGGCAGAGAGGTCAGTGAAATCTGTATAAGTGTGTCTAAGCAGGATGGTAGGAGAGAGCGTATCTATTCCCAGCATGGATCTGCTCTCCATATCCACGCTCAGGCTTTCCAGTCCGTTAGGAACTAGGGCCACAGTGGGAAACCTGAAACCCATGATGTCATCCTCAGGGAGCACAGGTCTACCAGGATTCAGTGAGAAAGTGTCCACAAACTAAGAGTCAACATCACACTACTAATGGGGTTAATTCTACGTACAGCTGAGTGGTTTTGGTGGATTATGAGATTTGTTAATTACAAATAAAACATGTGTAAAATGTGTAAAAATGATTAATATTTAGGTTTATTAAAGAACAAAAATATGCCTTACAACCTTCCACTGCTTCTATTCAGTTATTGTGCTTCCATTTTATGGATTTCTTGTAAACAGGTGATTTTCGATTTGCTTTTTGACTGCTGCTGCATCTTTATGCTGCTTTCACCATCAATAAAATCAACAATAAATGTCAGATTCCAAGTTCTACTTGCCACGACATCCCTAAATAGAATAATGTTAAAATGATGAGGTAAGATGCTTTGGGTAAGAAGCTGTTCTTTCATTCTTTCATAACTTTCATAACTGTGACAGAAGTTGATTTTTGTTTCATCACACCAAACATATGGAAATGTTCAGGTTTATTTCTAAATGTTTTTCCATACTGAACTCTGTTTTTTTGTTGATGTGATTTGTGTGTGAATTTACATGATGTGGTAAAATATACCTGCTAACATCCTAGACACCATTGTCAACTTTCTGTGCAACTCCTAAATAAGTTTCCATTTTTTAGTTCTATAATTTAGTTATTTTTAGTTACATTATTATTTTGTTCTAATGTAGCTCTATTTTGTGATCCAGTTCTGATAGATGTTAACCTTATTGACAGTGTTCCTTTTTAACTAAGGGCTATTGGGTTACATGTAGCCACTTGGGATGCTAAACCTATAAAACCATATTTTTTTTAAAAGATTCTCCCTCATCGAAGGCTAGGGCCCTAGCAGAGGTATGCACCACTGATTTCTTGTAATTATAGATGTTACCATTTAATCTAGTAGTGTTTTCATTTATTATAGCAAAAAAAGACACAGATGTATAGGGCCTACTGCAACATTCTGAAGCTTTACTGCCATTGTTTTGAATAAACACTGACTAGAATATGGAAAATTGGCATTTTGGCACGTTTTCACATCCGGCAAAGAACTAACTTCCCAGCCTAGTAATACTGAGGCAAACATATATTGGGTTTTGCATCCACACTGTTTGTTCTCCAACTCCAAAGAGCAAATTCTAACCCTAACCACAAAGGAAACATTAAACATACAAGAATGCAATCACTCTATTCGTAATTTGTTTGCTATATTTTAAAAGACTAGCATTTTAACTAAATATTCTATAAATACTGACATCAAACCTACTAAAGCTAAAGCTAGGCTTGCTTGTTTAGTCTAGCGTCCCGTATCTGAGTTCATTCTGGATTCCCCTGAATGCTGACACACACAGACTAAGCAACAAAACATGTGCAACTGTCAGACAGTTGTGGCGAGACTGTTTTTCCTTTATGTAGCTGTGATACATTACTAGTTGCATGAATAAATGTACTGTGAACCCTGTTTGGTTTCAATGGGCGATAAAGGTTTTTGCAAGCTTGCAGACAAGTGGACTTGGAGGTTGCAGAGATTTACTGTTACTCTCAGGGGCATCCTGAGCAACCTCAGTATTCCTTTGTATAAATATATCGTATATCTTGGATCTGAGCACAGCTAAAACAAAGAAAAAGTATTGAGGAAATTATTTCCATATTGTGAAAATATGAATGCATATGTAGATGCTTTCTAAAACAAATCATATAACTACTTTGATTTTTTATTGTTCTCTTTATTATAACAATATTTTGATTAGTGGCTAATTTGTATGTTATTTTATCATTTCTATGTATTATTTTAAAAGGTTTATATAAATCTGTAGACAGAAAAGTTACATTAAATGTTACTAAATGGACACAAATTGTACATTCAGCTCAAGCACTAGCAGTTAGATTAGCAAATTTCCAAACCAGGTGTATTTTGTGTTGTTGTATGTGTGTGAGTGTGTAGAACGGAAGAGGACATGGGGTCAAACTTGTCATCGCTTGCTGTCCGTGATGGATTGCCATTTTCTCCCACTCTCCTGTTTTTTTGTTGTTTTGTTTTTTTATGGAAGATTTTCATGCCATTTATCCTTACGGCATATGAGGCTGAGGGATCTGTATTCACCGGCAGTAACAATTTTGAAACTGAATGTATGTTCTACACATTCAACCTATTTTCACTTGTTGTCAGGATCCTTTGGAGTCACTAATAAATTCAGAGGGAGACATTTTCTGGTAGTTTGGGTAAAAAGGGGAACTTCCAAGTCAAAGTGCTGAATTACAGCTGCAGAGTAGTTCATTTAAAAAAAAACAGCTGTGATGCCTAAACTTAACCACACATCTTGTGAAACAGCACATTCGTCTCAGCATAAATTGCAAAGGAAAATAAAACTGGATTCTCCTCATTCTAATCTCTTTGACTTTCAACAATCTGATTCCCTAATTATTAATCAGGAACGTGGTCTTTGTTCATTAGTAATTACTTTAGAAACATGTTTGCTGCTGTTGCTACTGTCCCTGCTACGAGTTAAGATGAAAGAGATATTGCCCAGAGATGTTGAATGCTGTGACAAAATATTTGAACATCTATTAACAAGTAAAACTGAAATAATAAGAAACACATTGAAGAGGAAAACAAAATCAAAACAGACACCTTTCCATTAGCCACCAGAGGGTGGTGGTATATGTAACTTAACTTGTAGTTATAGATCAGCAGAGGTAGTTGTCCTAACTGGAGCAAATCCAACTAAGAAGTATTTCCTTGAGAGAAAGAGGGAGATAGACCAGCAGAACTTACAGTTCTGGAGTTATCAGGGATATCTTATCATATCTGGGAAGAAGCCAGTCAGTAAAATGAGTTTATTGCCAGTGAAGACCAGAAACTAGTCAATCACATCTTTATTCTTTGCCAGGTCAGATGTGATTCACTAGACTGTTTCCCGGCAAACTAAAGTGCAACATATCTTCTTTGAAATAGGTAAAGAACACGTTTTCCCCAACATGTGGAGTGTAAAATAAGATATTTAACCTGGTGGACAATAACAGTCTGGTTTCATCACATCAGAATCTTGGTCTTCAAGAGACAACTTTATTTATTTTTTTGACAGCAAGAAAATGTGTGTTTAGATACAACTGACAATTTAAACAACAGTGTATTTGACTTCTCTCAAAAAAAGTCATTGTCTATGTGATTAAATTTGTGTTTCTCATCCGTTATTGCAGTTAACTTTCAAGATTGACGTGGGATGAAAGACAGCCAAATTCTTAAGTTAAGTTATCTTCCTTTGGGTAAAGTGTCAGAATGAGAGACTGTAGCATGGAGACAGCAATTCAGTTAAACAAGTCACATAACAAAAATTTGCCTCGCTAGATATATTGCAAAGGTCCACATTCGCCAGCAAAAATGGATCAAGACAAGGTATAGAAACAGATGTCCTTTTCCTGTGTATCTAATGTTGATAGACATGGGGTGAAGAAACGATTGGACGCAGTGAGATATGTATTCAATCCACAGGGGATAATGATGAACTACGTTTCTGGATCTTTGGACAGCAGAAATATGGCCTGCTTAGTTTTTGCAGCGACATATCAAGTCAAACAATAGATCAAGAAAAAAATTAACATTATAGTGAGTGTGTGAGTGTGATTTATTGTTCTAAAGGCAGACTCTGATTGCACATCCACACAATGAAAAACTGGGACATGATTTAAGAAATTCTACAACAGTTCTAATAAAGTTGCTATAGAGAAATAAAGCTGGCAGCAGGATACAATCAGCTCAAACTGACTGCAATTTGGACAGATGAGCTAAACCATTCACAGCCGAGGAAGTCTAAGCCAGATGTGTGTCAAACATATGTCAAACTTAGTGACAAATAATTTACGCATTCCAGACGACGGCCATACAAATGATAAGTTAGCGTAAAGTTGTATGTTTAAATTGGCATGGATTGCAAAGTGGCTAACTGACTCTTGGCTAACTCTTCGTCTTTAGCATTGCAACACAAGAGCAATATTGCTTTTCTTTTCTACCATTATTTCCAAAAAGGAAAACAAATTAGGTTACAATACTACACATATTTTATTAGGTGCTAGTTTACACCTCATTGTAACATAAAGATTGTAAATTTATGTCACGCTAAAGCATTGACTGTCTTAGGCTATGTTCACACTGCAGGTGTTAGTGCATAGTTACGTTTTATGTAATGTCATCTTCTCATCAATTCCAATTTAGGCCACTTGGCTGTTCAAACTTCAGTCATATTTCTTATAATCTAACCTGTATCAGATTTAATCCCGCATATGAAATTAAATTGGCCCAGGCCGGCTTTTTAAATATTCGATTCCATTTGACTCGGCCTGTTTGTATTTGTATTTATTTTGTATTTATTTTGATCTCCTTTAGCTGTTGGCGTACAGCTATTCTTCCTGGCATCAATCCAACATATTTTCTTAATACAATCTTTACATCTGCAGAGTGGCACAGTTGTTTAGCATTGTGGCCCTACAGCAAAAAGGTTTCTGGTTCTCCCCATGTTAGTGTGGATTCTCTTCGGGTTCTCTGGCTTCCTCCTACAGTCCAAAGACATGCACCTTGCTTGGTGGATAGGCTAATTGGAGACTCTAAATTGCTCATAGGAATGTGTGTACATGGTTGTTTGTCTATCTATGGACTAGCAACCTGTCCAGGGTGTGCCCCACCTCTCGCCCGATGTCAGCTGAGATTGGCTTCAGTCCCCTGCGACCCCGTTCAGGGAATGAGCGGTAGATAATGGATGGATGGAATCTTTACATCAGTTTTCCACACCACCTTAACAGCTATAACACATTAATAATATAACACCATCCCACCCACAGACACACACACATTTACAGATCCTCACAGCTAGGACATAGTCTTCTATTATTTCTACTGTAGAAGAGAGATAACTGAATAATATGATATAGAGCAGGGGTCTCCAAGTTCGGTCCTCGAGATCTACCATCCTGCAACTTTTAGATGCAACCCATATCCAACA
>JBAMHX010000021.1:12470420-12492659 GCA_037177515.1 Pseudomugil tenellus
ATTAAGCCATTTGATTCAGGTGTGTTGGATATGGGTTGCATCTAAAAGTTGCAGGATGGTAGATCTCGAGGACCGAATTTGGAGACCCCTGATATAGAGAATAGTTAGTGGACCACAACTGCAAAATGGACTTAACAATTACTGATAAAAATAGTTATTAAACACTCTTTATTTTATGAGAAGATGCCTTTTTAACAGGATTTTAAACAAGTATTTACTGTTTACACTGTTATGAAAGAAACTCACCTGAGTCAATCTAGTGTAACAAAACCAGATTTGGGCCACATTTGTCTGCAGTCTGAACCTTAGATAGGTCAAATTCTCCATACAAACAACAGAGGACGACATAGACTGACTGGGAGATGAGTGGTGAACTATGTTCAATTTAATGATATTACTAGAGTTTGTAAATCACATATGAAGCCACTATCTATTTTTTTTTCCAGATGGAAAATAAAGATGAAACAAGGGCTATGTCGTTGGAAGCGATGGCTAGGGGTATTTCCCCGAAAACCCCTAATCCTATTTCCCAGTCCGGGAATAGACACAATACAATAATATAAAGACGCACATGTTTAGTCACAAATCTATGTTGAAACTTTGAACCAGCCCAGTATTACATCCGCACGGGATGTATCCTGATGTCATGACCTTTTAATTGCCCTTGATTTGAGGTCAATGAGAGAAATAGTTCAAGAGATATAGCCAAAAAAGAATTCATGAATAAAGCGCCACCTGGTGGGGAAACCATAAATCTAATAATTGTAAAATTCAATACATATCCTTCTCTTGGGGATCTAAACAGCTATACTGAGTGTCAAATTTTCATTGTGAAACTTTTCAACGTGCTCACACAAAGGATATCTGGCGGCGGTGGCAGACATGGTTGTGATGAAACCCTTATTTATATCCCCGACACTCCGTGTTCAGAAACCTATGTAAATATCTTAACCTGTGTAATAAAGCTTGAAGGCTGAAAATATGAGGGTGGAAAACAGAAAATGCTTCCTGAGATGTGCTTACCCCCATGTTTTATATGACTTGTATCTTAATGGAGCCTGTTCTCATTTACATACATTTGCTAGGCTGCAGATTTAAGCAAGTTTGATGATAGCTCACACATACACAATCCAAACAAATGCCATTACACAGACAAAGTCAGATCTCTAAGTAGAATCCTCTGTGGGCTCCTTCGTTCCCCGCGGATCCCGTGGCCTCTCCGTTTATCCCTACATTCCCCTCATCCCTCTGACTGACCCCAGGGGACGGTTCATTTTTGGGGACTAAACTCCCGCTTGGCCCCTCAAGGCAGTCTGCTTCCCTTTCCTCTGCTTTGCTTTACTACCTGAAGTAATACTGTTACAACCAGACTGTCAAGTCACTATGAAAACATTCCCACAATACACTCATGTCATGAGCTACAGCTTGCGCCATCACTGAAACCTAATAAAATAACAGTAAGGAGAACCTACATGAACACAACCAGCAGGAAATATTGACAAGCGAAAAGCTTTAACTTCATGCTGCTGTTGACTTTTGTTTGACTGATGCCTCCTTATCAGTCAGTCACTCGAGGGCTTTGGATTAGTCCCAAGCAAAGCTGAGTGGAGAAGCTATAGTTGGGTCTGGGAAACAACCGCCAATGACCTGTCCACACACAGAGCAGCCGAAAAAACTTAACCCCCCAATCCCCTCCTCTGTCAGACAGTGTCAGCATGACTGAGGCCCTCTTCTCTGTGATTGATGACCAGGTTTCTGTACATGTCTGAAGCGGAATCATGCTGGCTCTGTTGGATGGGAGTAATCTCTGTTCTATTTAGTTTGTATTATTCTTATGTCTCTGACCAAGCCAGCTGCTGAGTGCATATATGGGAGGGGTTTTTTTCCATGCCCTCAGTTGTCCAGGTATGTGTAATGAAATCTTAAGTTATGTTTTGAAAAACCTGGGAGTTCCAGTCGTTTTCACACTTGAGGTCTCCCTCTCTGCTCCCCTTCCCTCTTAAAAAAAACAGACAAGAAAACTTGTGCTGCTGTGTACGAAACTGTCCACCCAAGGTTACTTATAGTTTAATTTGCAGCTCTTTCAAAAGATAAAATAAACACAAGTTTTAAAAGGTGGGGAACACCCAGCATCTCGGCCGTTTTATGGAGAGGCAGAAAGCGGCTCCTAATTGGAACGAGTTGAGTGTTATGTGTTTTAACCGAGTATTTCCAACAGACATTCTCAGTAAATGTAACAAGGAAAGCTGCAAAAATATTGGCACTGGAGACAAAACTCAGTTACAGTCCAATTTCTTTGTTAGTGGAAGTTTTGGAGTCTACATGCATGCAGCCATTAATTACACTTGCTCTTTAGTACAAGAGAGCTACTGTAGTGATGTTCAAAGTGCTCAGGTGGAGAAAAGAAGCACCTGCTAACTGGCACAATTACAACCTAACTGCACACACACATATACACACAATTCTCAAACAGTCAAGAAAAGTGTAAGGAAGAAATGTGCTTGTGATAAATAGTTTTTAAAAAAAATCATATTACTGCTCTTGACTCAAGATAGAGATTTTTCACTTTTGCTGTTTTCTTTTAAGAATGACTAAGTGTGAACATAAGAGTTACAAACAACTTAGACAACTCACTGAGCTTTATTACATTTACTGGTGATTAATACTTCCCTCAGTATTTCAGTAATAGTGGGACATGTACCAAGCCTAAACACTAAAGTCTTTGTCTCTTATGTTTGTCTGAAACTTCTCTGATGTTAAATAAATGACACCTGACTATTCATCATCTATGTAAAGCTACTTAGTAAAACACGAGAAACAATTTGGTTATCATTAAAAACCAATGTACTGACACTGAACGATGTTTCTCACCTTTAACTATAACAAAAATCTTTTTATTGCATTAATTATCTGTATGATAAATAATCTGGTCAAGACTTTCCATTTTAATGTCTGAATGTACAAACATCTTTTAAAAAGTCAATAAAATCACAGATTGTTGTGAGTTGATGAAGGATAGTTTTGAGGCTGTATCTGAGGACATTAAATAAGCTAGTCTGGTTGTGCCACAAACGTTCCAAGAACCTAAATGGTTTTATAAGCATCTTGTCATGTATAAGCATTGTCATATCAATACATAATACATTTTATCATACATAAACATGGTTTCATATTTTTGCCTATTAAAAACTATCTTCCTTTTTAATTAAATTTATGCCATTTATGAATAAGATAGTAATGTATGCATGGATAAAAGAATCACCACATGTTATTGTACATGGGGATATAATTTTTGAAGGTATTCTGCTTCTTTTAGACCATAAAAGAGAAAACAGAATACACAAAATTCCTGTAACAAAATCCTAATCCAGATTATGCATGTTTATTTGGTAATATCATTTATTTCTAATTACCATTCACACAGAGAATATTACAGATGACACTCCATTTAATGCCCTTTGAAGACTAATCTCACCACATTTGATTAACGTAATTAGACTAATTATGTCTCCTGTAAACACACAGTGAATGTATAGAAAAAAAGATAATGAAAGCACAACAACCACCAGATTGGATATTAAAAATGATATTCTGATAAAGGAGTGAAGGATAAAAGCATCAGACAGCTAAAATCTCAGGAAAATCTACATGCCTTGAGTTATATTATGAATTTTTATTCTGTGTCCATACTGCAGCTGTTTACTTCATCACTGCACTTCTACAACACGTTTTCAAGCACTGTGGTAGTCACGCTTGACTTGCATAAAGTGTAACACAAGTCATGTTTGTGTCTAATGAAGATGTGACATGGTGGATCACTCCAACTTCACTTGAACTGCTATGAAATTCTGCAGGTTAAAATAGTTTTAGAAGGCGAAAAATTCATTCTTTTCATGGCCTTCTTTTTTCCTCACCCATGAGAAATCCTTCTCTGTCTGCTGTCTAGTGCAGTTAAGACAAGGACTACTCATAAACACTTAACATAAGCCCACTTCAAAAACCCTGACGTACCCCCTTAAAACTATCCTCTGATCCTTGAAATGTAATCAGCACATTGTGCCTTTCCAGCAAGCGCTCGAATGTAGCCATTCACAAGTGTCTGCAGCTCCACATGTGTCACTACCCAGAGGAAATTAACAGCTGTAGCTGCTCTTGAACACCTGCAATAACAATCTGGGGTGTAGCAGGTTAGCTAGCAGCTAGTCTCTTTCTTTCTCGTAATCTGATCCAACCTCTCCTCTGAATTCGCATAGCCAGAAGAGACCTGAAAGGCGAGGAGAGAAGCGGGTCTCTTCTCAGACTGAATAAAACCTGTAACTAAAGATGAAGGACAAATGATTGGTGGAGCCAACTCATTTTTCCCCCCTTTGGAAGTTCATGTGCAAAGCAGGAAAATCTCCATGTCTGCATCAAGCCTTTTGAAGGCAGAACAGTTCAGCAACACCGAGCTGGGTGTTGGAAATTGGAAGAATATATCATTATTGATGACTTTTATATCTTAATGCAAAACATCATGATATATGACATTAAGCTGACAAAAGCAGACATAGTTGTACGTTGGAGCCGGACTGAATGCAAGCTTTACTAATTCATTTAATACATGTAACTTTTCTTTCAGTGATGTAATCAGTCTTCTTTACCACTAACAAAGCAAAAAAAAAAATTAATCACCATGATAAACACCACTGCTAAGGCTTACGCTAGCCGCATGCCAGTGAGTAGATCATTATTTTGATGTTTTTAAAGTAACACGAGACACCTAATAGAGAAATTATTGTCTTGACTCAGTTTTGACAAGACCTAAAGGGACCAATTTTATCTTCTGACAAACTGATTGAGGAAAAGTCAACAAAAATCACAATAACACATGGTTAAAGTAAACTCTTACAACAAAAAAACAACAGCTGAAACTTTTCTCTGTGATATGACAGACATATACAGGAGTTGACAGTTCCAGCAAAGTGATATGCACATACAGTAACATGACTCACCTTGTGCTTGCAGTAGTAGTTTCGTTAATCCAAGGTTGCAGCCCTTCTCATGAAGTGTTGACATGAGTTTGTCACCTGCCACCTGTTTTGGCTGGTTCCCTAATCCTGCAATTGATGCCAAAACCCTGTCAGGAATTGCAATGAATATTGTGTTTGAGAGTGAGTTGCCACACAAAGCAGTGTGCTTCTGGCAACAACAGAGGCTTAAAACACACACAAGTGAACAATAAATCTCAAAAGCACCATAGAGGCAGCTGACAAAGTTGCAACACTGTATCTGCACTTTCTACAAGGGTTAAGATAATGCTGCATAAATGATCCACAGAGAACCGACTCTGCTCTGCCTCTGAGGGAAAACTCACCTGATATAATCCAAAGCAAAGCAGCTTCTGCTGTTACTGTAGCATCATCTTCCTCTAACCCCACATTTCCTCAGACAATCTCACAGTTACGACTCTAAATGCCCTCTGGGCTCGCCAAAATCTATGGAAAACAGGACACATATGAAACACATTTCACATTCTGTCATCAAGGACTGAGAGGCAGGAATAACATGAACAAGACAGAAATTGATTTCATCTGTTTTCCCATCTCCTCTCACAGTGTTAGTGGCACTCCGTGTCACTTGCTGTTTAGTGGACAAGCGTGAGGTTCCTCTGCAGAATCGGACACGGTGCAGAAGATGATAGAACAGACATGCTTCACAGATAAGTCAGTTTAAAGAGCAAACTGTCAAAGAAAGTTGTTAATATGCATTTGGAATGAGGTGAAATACAGACCCTTGTCTTCATAGAGAGAAAAAAGAAATTCAGACTTTTTTGTGAGCCTCACTGCCGTACAACATATTTCTGTATTCTTGACACAATATTATATTAGGGAAATATCATGCTGTGTAACAGCTGGGTAACGCAGAGGAGTGCTGAGTCTTGGACTTGGTCAAGGTGACTTGTGGTGAGATTCTGGGTGGTCTTGCAGACCTGTCTTTGCTTTATAAAGCACTAAGTCTGAGTGTAATTGTAGCCCAACACCCTGTCTACCTGCCAATCAGACGTGTGCAGCATAGAATTAGAGAGACTGCATGTAACTGTTTTCCCCTTTACCTAGAAAAAATCACAATAAACTAACCTCACAAGGAAATAAAATAATTTTATCTTTTTCTACACATAAATAAACACATACACACACAAATTGACACACAACTGTCTTTTATTTCTATCCAGACACAGATGGCTATACAGTGTGAACTTTAACACACAGATTCCTGGCATTCTTTTAGGGTGTGAGTTACTCTCCAATACAAACTCAGGCTTGGCTTCGGCTCTCTTTACTTTCCGGCCAGCAGGTCACTGTCACAGAAGGAGTCTGGGTGAGCCTCTATCACACAAACAAGCTGCTATTGTCCAGTCTAGGTATAGTAACAATATCTCCCACAGTACTGTGTTGGTGTAGCTCCCGGACTGTATAGCACACAAAGCACAGGCTGCATGCTGGAGCTGTGTCAGCTTGTTTTAGTGTTTATGATGGGTCTTGTAGTGGCAAAAGCATTACTTAATGTAAAAGGAATGCTAATTAAACAATGTAGCATGGAAGCTAGATACTGAAATAAAAGAGGGAAGAACAGAATGTATCTTTGCAGTTAATCTTTATGCCAAAAAATATTTTATGTAAGTTGCAAAATGCAAAACTTTAGTGACTATTATCAACTGCAAACATATTACATGCTCAAAATCTCGTTTGGTTTGCTGAAAGAAGAAGAAGAAGAAAAATCTTCTCACAAGTAAA
Organism: Pseudomugil tenellus; assembly: GCA_037177515.1. Lineage (NCBI taxonomy): Eukaryota > Metazoa > Chordata > Actinopteri > Atheriniformes > Pseudomugilidae > Pseudomugil > Pseudomugil tenellus. Next base: position 12,477,194 of record JBAMHX010000021.1, read on the forward strand.
AACAAAGACAATGTAATTATAAAACTGGAGCACACAACAATTTTTATTTTTTCTATTAATACTCTCTTTACCGTAAAGTCGTATTAAAACCATTTTTACCTGTTCTTATTAAATAAAAGTGAGAATGTAATTTATTCATTATAACTTCTTCTTGCACAAAGCTGATTAAGTACAAATAAGAATAATATGAAGAATGTTTCTATACACATATATGTTGGAAATATTGAAGCAAAAATCCAGAAGGTGAAATATAGGATGTGCTTCATTCTGCTCATGGTTGCTGAGCGCTAGAATTTGTAGAGGGGGGCTAAACACCCTGGAGGAGCTCATCAGCCAATCACAAAGTTAACCCAGAGAAGCAGAAAAAACATGTGCACCATGCAAGACTGTCATATCGAGGGAAAATGACGTGTGGTGAGAAACCAGTGCAGGTTGAGGGAAAATACACAGTATGCATAAAGCGGTCAGGAGACACTTTTGAACCTGGAACTTTTTTGCTGTCCGGTACACCACCATGCTGCAAGTGTTTCAATCATTTACCTAAATTTACTGATTGACTCTGCATTTTATCTGGTCTTATGAAATGAATTTGCATATAAATGTGTGTCATCATATATAAGATTCACATTTTTCAAAGGAACTTGTACCTAAAACGCTTGTCCAATATCATGTTTAGGGTTTCTTGCAACTTAAACTTGTCCTTTAATAACATGATATAAAATCTAAAAGAATAAAAAGATTGATGAATTGTTAGAGTCTCTGATAAGAGAAGATAAGAACAATAAGTATTGTGTTGATTTCCAAATGAACACAATAGTACTGTGTAATAATAGGATAACGCTTTATAATAACTACACACTATAAAGCATTGGTTAAGCATGAATAAGTACTAAATTAATCATTTCTAAAGCATTTTTATAACTGTATTATTCAGTAGTATATGGTTTATAAGTACCATTTATAGGATGACTGATTAATAGTTAATAAACCCTGGATTTATCATTTATAGATGTTTTTTGATTTATCATTTATAGATGATTTTTAAAATGTGATCTTGAACAATTTATAAACTAGTCATAACTTTATTTGTGCTTACATTTTTAAAGCATGTACTAACACTTAGTAAATGTATTAGTAAATAGGCTATAAAAACCCACAAATTTCCTTTTCAATCAACCTCCTAAAAGCAGTTAATAATGTAGGAATTCATTACTGTAGGTAGATACAAAGCATGTACTGGTTTATTAAGTGTATGTTGTGAGTTCAATAATAGTTATAATACAATAGTTGAACACAATTTTCCATTTCATATATGTTGTAAGAATTAGAAATTTTTATAAAGCAGTTTTATTAGATAGAGGACAAAGGCGGAAGCAAGTAAGGTCATTTTTTAAAATTATTTTCCGATCTTGTTTGTTAAAAGAAAAAAAGAAAGCAATCAAACACAAAAGAAGAATTTCCTGAAGTCTGCTCTGCTAATACCCAGGTGAAATGAAAGCTTCTGGGAGTATCTAAAGTTTACTACGCTGCATGAGAAGTTGATCTTGTTCATTTCCGGCACTCCAGTCTGCAGATGGAGCTTGTGTCTTGCCAGAAACTTTAGAGGAGAAAAGTGCATTCTATCATAATCATCCTGGGTTATTTTACATAGCCTATCAACAGACTCGGCATAAAGTCAATTAGCTTGGCACTTTGGAGGCAAACCATTGCAGAGACAGTATTAAATTCTTAAAAACAAACACACACAGGCTGGACTTTGCCAAATACTATGCTGCAAGAGAATCAACACTATATCTTAATCAATACAGTTTTTAGCTTTGGGTTACACTTTCTTCACAATATTATTGGTGTGGAGCATCAGGTGAAATCACACCACATTACAATCATGAGTTCACTTGTAACAATACGTCTTACTGTGACAATCAGCACAGTGTAGAAAAATATAGAGCTTAGAAATGTTTTCAGACACACTGATAGGTAGCTAATTGTTTGACTCACCGTGCAAGCATATTGGATCAGACAGCATCCTGTCACTGAACCCCGCGAGAGCTCCAATACTTGTCTTCCTTTGGAAAAAAATAAAATAATAAATAGAGTTATTAGACGGGGCTCATGTGTCTGCCATCTACAAATGAAAGGAGTGAGACTAAATTTCAAGCTCAGGTCATTTACCCGCTTTGACTTAAAGCCAGTCATGTAAAGTACCCCTTCTCCTCTTCTGTACTTCGATCTTTAATAATCATCTGCCTTTTACTTCATATTCTTTTTTTTATTCTCTTTCTCTAATAACAGGAAGTCTGTGTACTCTCAAATGGTCACTGACCTACCAGGCAAAGGGCAGAGCAGCTTGTGGCTTTAAGCAAATCCTGTTGCCTGCTTTTTTCTCTCATCAGCAGCCATGGATGAAACAATAAATGGGGCATCTGTGCGTACACATCTGCATTTAGAGTAGTAAAGTAAAATGATTACTTCAAACAGGAACATGACAGACTGTGCTGCGCCAGTGTTGTTGGTGTTGATGCCATTCAGACCACACAATTAAAGATGATGATGATGGTTTTAAAATGGAAATTTAATCTCACTCGAATTGAAGAAACAACCTAAAATGATGAGTTTTTAAATCTATCAGAACATCTGTGAGAAATTTAATTCATGTGCTTGAATTTTGCTTTGGAAAAAATGAACGGTCAGCAGACACGGAGTCGCAGCGAATGAGGAAAAAGCTCCTCCTGTGGTGAGCACTGATGCTAAATGCTCCTTTGTCAGGGTAGTGGGGTACTTAGAGGAGAATAAACCAATGCAAATCATGAAAACATATTATGTTCTGGCATCTGGAAAAGAAATTTAAGGAAGTCATGTCTGGGATCAAACCCCTGTCAGTTTGCATCTTGACAAACTTGGCTTTCATCATTTATCACTGTGCTCAAATGACATGAGGGAGATCATGAATCTCAAGTCTTTGGTCTTTTCTTCTCTTCTATAGTCTTTAAAACTCTGAGTCCAACGTCTTTCAGCTTTTCTGGTAAAAACTGCTTCCCCTCCCACAAATTAAGTCATTACCTGTGAAGTCCTCAAATACTGCTCCTATTCAGCTTGTTAATACGCCGCAAACAATCTCCACCCGGATTGGCTGGACTTGCTTCCTGTAATTATAAGGGAGGAAACTGGGGTGAAAGGTCGTGGCTTGCTAAGTTTAGCCCTCTTGACAACCCCACATTCAGGCCACTATCTACCAAGATAATGAGTGTTTGTTTTCATGCATATGTTCACATTAGAAAATGGGGATTTATTCTATGTGTAGAAGCTTTGTTAAGTTTTAGACTGAATGAAGATTGACTTTAACATGCTATGTATTTGATTCCTGTGGTCATATTTTCATTTTTCTATTTTTAAATAATAATAACACTACTAATAATAATAACACTACTAATAATAATGCATTTTATTTATATAGTCTTTTTCAGGCGCTAAAAGATATTTTACACAACAAAAAAACGAGTTACAAATGGGGCAAAACGGCAGAATAGTTCTTGATAAGTGATACCAAATTATTCTTACATCTTTAGTTTATATGATTTCAAACCCCATATGTTTCCGCCAGACAGGAATGCCTTTATGCTGAGGCTATAAATGTCCTTACATGAAGAACACACACATAGTACACTGGCCATCAGAGCTGGAGAGCCCAACACAGTAAAACACTTGAGGCAGGAGTCTGCGGTAGACCACAAAGAGCTGTCCCGCCAGACACCTTCATTTGGCCTGCCATCCCCACTGGGTATATCAAAGATGGGTCTTATTCCTGCCAAGAGGAACAGCACCAGAGCAAGAGCTGTGTGGCGACTTATTCAACCTCTCAATGTTTAATTCAATGTAAACCCTCACCTATGGTGCAGCTCAACGAGCTTCTCTGTCCTGTGAGTGTGAGTCTGCTGAGCACTCTGTCATTACAGATGTGTGTGAGGTGCAACAGGTTGGGCATTAACAATCTTAACAGCAACTGCTAGATACTAACACAGATGGGTTGTGTAAAAATCTTTGCATTAATCCAAGTCCTAAAAAATGAGCAAAGAAACCAGGAAATCCAATCAGTCCCAGATACAGAGCTAATGTACATTTAGGAGGTTTCGCTTTTGTCACAAGATCTTCATTTGTTGGCCCACTTTGCCATTCAACAAGCTGATAATTCAATTATGGGTCCAACAAGGACATTAAGTTCTTAAAGTACTCAGCAAAGGAAGTTTGAACAGTTGCATGTGTGCAGCATGTGGAGATGAAGACGATGCATAATTACAGAAAGCTCCAGAAATGCTGCTGAGCCTGAAGTTCATTTATCCAAATTTCAAGTAGATGGCAAGACATTTGGTGTTTATCTCAGCAGTAATCCTCACTTGAAAAAAAAAAAACACATATGAATCGTTATCATCTTAATACAACTCACGCATTGCTATATCAGATATCACGGTGATAACGTCACCGCATCACTGCCATCACCATCATCATCATCATCCACCAACAACACCATCTGCTGCTGCAGCCAGCAGAACTTCAGCTCAGTTCTGATGAGCAGCAAGCAGCGCGGACAACAAACTCCGGAGCCTCCAGCTTTCCCTGGCAGCATTCTGGCTGGACCATCCACCCCAAAGAGAGCTGCTGCAGCTCCAAGCGCGACTCTTACCGTCTCCTTCCGCATCAGCAGCGGCTCCGCGTTGGGCTCAGCTCCTCTGCGGGCTTTTATTTCTGCGCGTCCCTCTTTTTTTTGCAGCACTTTTCCAAGTGCAGACTACCACGGGTTTATAATATCGTGTTGGCTCCCTCCGCAACCCCCACACGCGCACAGCTCCCACCTCCGACGTCTTCAAGAAGTGCACATTAACAAAGTGTGCTCATGCGAAGGTTACGCAATGTTTTTAGGTAACGCACAACAACTCAACATGCCTGTATGGCTGTTCAGAGCAAAGCAGAGGTTTATTAAGTAGAGTTAGGATACTCTTACAGTCAACTGAGATGTTTCTTTTTTTCTAAAATATACAGATTTATTTTTCAAGTGTGAAAAGATGAATAAGAAAACGCCGAAACATTGCAAGACATTATGACAATGTTTTGTTTATTGATCAGTTATTCCAATACAAGATGTAGACAAAGTCCTAGTCAAACATGGTGGAGTTAGAAAAGGGTCGGGGGGGGGTAAGTTTTTAAAACTAATCTGTTTAATCTAAATGTTTAAATTGCATTTTATTTACAGGAGCTTCCTGGATACTATTATTTGTTGCTGAGACGAACCTTAACTAGAAGTTACATCTGAAGTATTTGATGCTTCTGGACTTTACAGAGCCTTTACAAGTACATTACAAGGTAACCGGTTCCACACAGTGTAAAACGTGCACACTACCATGCACATAACTGGTGCTTCCATTTAGAGGTGATGATTAAATACCATGCAACTTTAACATAAAACAATAAAACCAACAATAATATTTCCCATTTTATTTCTAGAACACACTAATCACATGATCCCTGCTTACAAATAAATATTTCTCTGTTCTTAAAATTAAATAATCCTGATTTGTAAAGGTTGCACTGGCTTTTATAATGCATGGCATAGCTTTCCACATCCAAAATCCAAAATATTTTCTAGTACTGTCAGGGCTCAGAGGGTCACTGCGGCAAACAATACCATGCTGAATACTGATGTCTCATCGAGAGCTCAACACCTCTTAGCGTGAATACGGAACCAGAACCGAGCACTTGTCTTAAGTAGCTATTTGCAAATACTAACAGTGCATTGAAATGTACTCATAACAGCATATTCAGCTATAAAGTGATATGAAAAAGGGAATAAAAACAGCAAACTGACAAAATACTAATAAAAATATAAAGCTTACAGTGGAATCTGTCACTGTTCATTATTATACCAAAATGCATAAAACTAGCAAACCAGGTCATTCCTAGTCCAAAATAAACAAACAAAAAACATCTGATTAAAATTCCTGCAAACTGACACTTTTCCTGTTTTCTGTGTAATGTGTAATGTGTAATTAATGTCAGGTCAGATGTTGACAGTATGGGCGTGTTTCTTGCACAAAGGCTTGTCTTTTTTGGAGAAGAAAGACTGGCCTTCCAGATTAGTAGAGCATACCTGTGGAGAACAAGGACAGAGCAGTGTTGGTATTCATTGTATTTTTTATTATTTATCAATTTGTTGCTGTGTGAAATATTTGTGAAACTTTTGACTCACCCCACACACAAAACAGGTGTCATGCCAAGTGAATCCAAGAGCTTCCAGGAACTTGTCCCCTGCCTCGATAGGGAAGTCACAGCCGTGGCAGTTGGTACCAAACATAGTGTAGTAGTCTGTGTGATTAGTGCATATGCAAAATGTTATGTCTGCAAGGTTTTATTCATAATGAATTGCTTAGCTTTGGCTACTTTCTGCACCTTTTTCACAGTATGGTTGTCCATCCTCCATGTGAAACATGTTGCCTCTGATTGGCTGTTGGCAGGCAACACAGACAAAACAGGACACATGCCAGGTCTGTTTCAGGGCATTCATGACTTCCTGCAGGGAAAATGGAAAAAAGGGAGAAACAGGGTTTAAGTTAGTCCTGTCTGGCATTGGCTAATGGGTTTAGTTAGTTTCTGGGAATAAACAGACTCAAAAGTGAGAATCTGAGATGTTTTATATTTACTCTAACAATTCATTTTTAAATGTATAGCAGTTTAACTAAATAGCAGCTTGATGATCTATGAGGTGTACCAATAGATCACAGCTTTCATATGCACTATATAAAACTCAACCAGTTAAGAAATAATGATGCAGTTTAATGCATGTAAAGTCAAATTATGAAATATTCAGTAGTTAAAAACATCATTATTTTGCCAAGTTACAAAAGGGAAGAAGTTTTCATTCAGAGTAAATACAGCATGTCTGATTTTTAACCTACCCCAAGAATCTTCTGCTGGCATCGGGCGCAGGTAGGAGCAAAGAACTGCTCGTAGCAACGCACGCAGTACACCTGGTCCTTCTCCTCTACAAATCCATGGTCTGCCAGGGAGGAGTGGCAGTGATCACAGTTGAATTCCTCAGGGTGCCATGACATGCCCATGGCCACGAGGAATGGGCCCCTTGTGAGAGCAGGTGGTAAACAGGAGATGAATCAAATATAAAGCTTTAGTCAAAGGTTCTTACACTTACTGAGCTGTGTTAGTTAACATATTATCTTGACTGTAAAAGTTTTTCTAATGTACCTGATGACTTTGTTGCATTTGCAGCACATCGGGGTGCGAGTACCAGCTGGGATGTGCTCAGCCCTCTGCACCAGAGAGTTAAGGTCCTCTGGATGTGGCTGTGGAGTGGGGCGGTCCGGTCCTTTTTGAGCTACACCTCCGACCTTTCCAAATGAAGGACCTGCTTCAACTTTAGGAAGACCTGAAATAGAGGAGTTATGGGTTTGTATCTGGCTGGAAAATAGCTGACAAAGCAAGAGTACTGAACATGAGTAAAAGTAGGTGCTCATGATTGATTATAACTGAGCAATAAACACTAATAAGCTTCTTTGTCCATTAGAAATGTCTTAGCATTGCTGGATAAGACGAGTTAAAGTGTGTTTCTGTACTGGAAAGCTGGAGAATCATAGCTGCAGTGAAAAACAGTAGTAACACAAAAGTTCATACTAGTAGGCTGACTTATTTTCATGGTGTATATTTTTCATGCAACTGAATTAGTGAAAGATGTGACAAATTAATCCATTTAATCAAATGTGGTGTTGCATGACTGGGAATAAGTTCATTAGAGTGATATAAGAAATAAAATGTAATAAAATAAAATAAAATTAAATTAAATAAGTGAAAATGTTTGGACCAAATGTGAGTTTCAGCACAATTAATGTTAATTACAGAAGACAAATGTGGTAAAAAGGTGAAAATGTCTATAGGAGACTTTATAAAAGGGTAAAAATACCAGTTTGTTATGAAAAACAACCAACCGAGCGCTGCTGCTTCCTCCCTATGGCAACGTTTTAATAGGCAGTTCTTGAGGAAACTATGTTCAGACAAATAGCACGTCTGCTCTTGTGTTTTTATTTTAGAGGTAATGCTTATAATAACCTCTGACCTGTACCTTTCAGCAAATATTTAAATGATAAGTTTGAGGTCTCGTGGCAGGGATTTCTGAACTTCATGAGTAGTTTTAACACAAACTAAAATCCATCATTCTAAATTTAACAATCTTTTTAACACTGGGGATCATGGAAAAGCCAATAATTTAAGCTCATTAAGCAAATACCTCTAGTTTTTATAGAACCCATAATATTAAATGACTTGGTGTAAGGTATTAAACCTGCTATGACTGCAGCAGAATGAGACTGCCCTCTTTAGGCTAAAATAAGCAACAGCACATTATACACTGTGGCTACAATGATTTAAATAGTAGTAAGCAACATTAAGTATATGTAGAACAGGAGTGGATTTCTGCATACTAGATGTTACTTTACCTGACAGACCTCCAGGTAACAAGGAGGCTTTGTTTTGGGCTGCAGGGGTCTTAAATGTTGCAGGGGCAACATTCCCATTCCTGGGTGCTGCTGCAGATTTGGAGTATGTCTTTGCTGCAGGAGATGTGTGCATTGTGGGAATAGCTTTGTCAGCTGGCTCACTAGGAAACAGATATACATTTCATAAAAACCATGACACATGATAAACAAATCAAAGATACTTTGATGTGTGTGTACATATCTCTTTTTCTTACTATTAATAAGATATGAAGCTGCATAAGCTGATTATGTCACAAATTGTGTTTCAGTTGAAGCAAATCTGTTAATAATGATAAAATCAACAAAAGGAAATGTGTAAAAAAAAATAGATTAAATCTCAATATAGGCTGGTGTGTCTGAGCTGCGGTTTGGCTTTTCCAATACAGGCATAGAAAAAGAGAAAATATACAACCTAATTATTATCATCTTTTTTTGTTTGTTTGTTTTTGTACAAGGATATACAGCTACCCACTGTCCATATGTCTCTATAACTAATGGCATAGGAACAGAATTACAGATGATGATGCAATCATTTTTACTGTATGAGTCACTCCTCCTTGGATTCTTTCATAATCAACCTCTAACACCAATAAAAAAAAAAAAAAAATCCAGCATTTTCACTTAACTGGCCTTATAAATTTTTGCTTTTATCGTCCTGAAACAGGACCAACAAAGATACTAGGATGCAACAGGGGTGAGTTTTCCCTGGTGGTGCTAAGCCTCCTGTAAAAACACATTTCCAGAGGGAACAAGGAGTGGAAATCTTTCTAGTCTACTCTTTATAAGCTTTTTACTGCTTTCCTTTCCAGCCGGGACATCTAAATATATATCCAAACATCTCTTTTTTTTAGGAGTAGCCATTATCTTACTTGAACTTGGGCTGTTAGCAACTGCAGACAGAGCAGTCTAGAATTTTATTCTTTTGCTTTATCAGAATTTTGATCCTGGCTTGTGTGATATCTCTTATCAGTCTTTTTTTATTTGGTGTTTCTGTTTGAAATACTGCAAACTGATGGAGCTGATTTAAAGTAGACCACCATTTCAACCATGAAAGTAGTCATTTGAAGCTCTTCTGTCACAAAACATGATAACAGATGGACTTTTGTTCCACAAAACAAAAAGAAAACAAGGAATAAAAGATGGGAAAAGCATGAAAGCAGAAAGGAAAATAGTTTATTGAAGTGAAACAATGAACAATGGACAAATGGAAATACTTTGGTTAGTGTACAAAATCAAGGAAAAAGACAGACAGTCAGAAAAATAAAGGTTGAGATAAAGAGGATGGAGGCTGCAGAACTGGAACGATACGATATAATCCATTTATACTGAGTATTCGAATGTATTACTTTCACTCATGCGTCACATTTACATGTAATAATTAGACATAAGCAAGTAAAATGGACCTAACAACAATGTGGGCATCAAGGTTGGTTTTCCGCTCAATTTAAACAGTCAATGCTGTGTTCATTTTTTCCAGACTATTACAGTAATTTTGCTAGTATACAAAATAAGGACTTGTAATGTTCATTATATTTCAAATTAAATATTATATTAGACATAAACCATCCACAGCTACACATTTAGCACTCGAGCTGAGACGTCATGATGCCAGTCTCTCAGCTTGTTGTACTTGTGTCCTATAACTTCTGGATCAAACTTGTTCGTCCTGATTTGCCCCGCAAGACGGGAGAGTTAAAAAGAAAAAGAGAAAAGGATATAGTTGGACAGTTGCAATGGAGAAAGCAAGTAAAAGAAAATAAAGAACAAGAGAAACAGAAAGATGAAGAGAAGAAAATCATGGCGAAGAGGCTCTTTTAACAAGGTACATGTGAAATGTTTTCTTTCCATTTTGGAGAATCTCTTTCTGGCCGGACTGCCGTTAACCACATTACCACTTAATAACTCACAGCTTCTAGTGAATGACACACTAATCGGCTGATGATCTGTTATGGAGGGCAGTCTTTATTTTTACTGGCAATTAAAACTACTCTAAACTTAGAGTAGATTGGCAATCACAAGCTGTGCTGACTCCGAATCCGTCTCCGGTCAGCCATCTCGATCTGATTAAGAGTTCAAGAGTTGAACAGGAGTCATATCAGGAAATATGAGCTTAACTCTAAATCCTAGACCCTTAGATATCCTTTTAAGAAAGCTTGCAAAGGGCTGATGCTGAATAGAAAAACACTTTGATGTAGAAATGTTAATGCAACATATTTGCTTTACATCCTGCAAATGTAAGAAAATGCATTCAGTTAAAAGATAAAGATGATCTTACTGCAAACACAAACATGTAGTAAATACATTTTATAAGGAAACTACCAACCACTTACTTCTTCCCATTATTCTCTGGAATTTGGTCTGCAATGGGAAAAACAGAGACACCAGTGAGAATATAACTATGCAACAACACATTTAGGTAATTTTGTTTACATTTTTTAAAGGCCAAATAAAAGTTTCAGATTAAGAAATGGAGAGAACTTTCTCCCCATTATTTCTTGGGTCAGGCTTTAAAGGGTTAAAGCTACTTTTAGTAAACACGGATACTGTAGATTCTAGTTGCATTTTCTTTTAAATCCAACATGATCACATGGAATTATGTGCTCACCATTCTCTGTGCCAGTCAACTGAGCCAGGATACGGAAGGAGCGAGACTGGGAGGTGCCCGTGCGGGGGTGCCAGTCCTCCGTGTCCTCAATAAGACGCTTCTTGCTGGCATCACTTATTGGGGATGTGATGTTCTCATGCTCCCCAACAGGTTTTCTGTGCAGCCAGAAGAACCATAAAAATGAATACATTTCAACATAAGATATTTGCATCTTCAGCAGGTATTATTTAGCTCATAACGTAAAGGATATCGTTGAATCAATTATTTATGTAGAAAAGTATATAAACTTGATCTTGGATCCTAAATTTTTATTCAAACAAACACTCACACATCCACTCTTGCCGACATATGTCATAGCAAATGACAGTAAAAATAACACAAGTTGTGCAAAAAGTGCTCCTCACATGATCCAAATCACTTCAAAAAGGTGCATACACAACTTGACCTAATCTATGGTATCAGATTCTATTACTTTTACCTCCTAGGTTTAGAAGGAGGGGTTCTGCAGAGGAACAATGAGAATGAGAAACCCAAAGTTAAAGCCACATTATATGGCAAAAACACTAACATTTTACTGTTTTGGCCTTCACTTACTGAAGAGTTTTCTGTGGCTCACTATTGGAGCAGGAAGCCAGAGAGTGAACATTAGCCAGGTAACAAAAACATACAAAATATACTTGAGAGGTCAGATCATCTTACTAACTAAATTGATGAATAACAGCGAGAAAATGAAAGAAATATGCCACCAAATGCCCCAAATTGATGGATTTAAGCTGCACACTTGCATTAGTAAGTGTTGCACCACAAGGTGGGAGTAATGAGCTTTCTCAAGATAACATCTTTTCTTCCAAAGATAATCTTACCAAGCTCTAAAATACAATAATATTTATTTTGAATGTCAACATGCACAGATTAGCGTGTACGTGCTCACTTTAGGAATTATAAGCAGCTTGTTTTGCTGCTCCTGTGTTTATGTGTAATTACAAAAAGCACAAGTCAAGCTATTCCTAGCTGAAGCAGAATATACTGGCATTGATTTTTACTGGCCTTGAACAAACACACTGACACTGGCAGCAGATAAGCCAGACAGATGCAAAGCTGAGCGGTGTTACAGTAAGAAGTTGACAGGCCAGTAGCTCTGGCTGCAAGCACAGCACCTGCTAGCATTTGTGCACCTGAGAGAATGAATAAGCAGACCCCTACTGGGTTTCCAATGCAGAGCTGGTAATTTGCACATTTGTTTGGACCTTGAAATGAGTGAGTCATGTAAGTTGAACAGGAAAATTAGGTTTGCGAGGGTTGCTACGAGGTACAAGCATGCCTTTGGTAATCATAAACCAGAGAAACGTGGAGCCTACAGTCACATTCCACATGGTTAGACAGCTACTGAAGCGGTCATGTTATCACTCAGAACTAACTTGGTGTTTGTTTCTTCTTCCTCCTGTGAGCAAAGAAAGGGTACAGAAAAAACAGTTGAAGCCAAGAAGGAAAATAACTGGTGCAGTTGGAGAAAACAAGCACAGAAAAAAAACCTTCTGAGAGAATGTGCATGAAGAAAAACCACAAAAAAAGCATGCAGGTCAGGACACAAAACACACACTCGATCTTAATCTCCCTTATTTTAGATGAAAGAAAAGAAGAATTAGTGGTATAATACTTGACAGTACTTTAGCTGATGACTGTGAGCTAAACAGCGAGACAAAAGTCTGCTGATGATGCTGAAACACATCGCTCTTTATTGCTGACATGATCGTCAAATTTCTGCTGATGATTAACCACCATGCAAATAATTGTGATGTCTTCAGTAAATCCATATTAGTGTTATCAGGCAAATGTGTAAATCTGGCAGAGCCTCATGTCTGCTTCAGATTTTGGGCTGCTTTTCTTCATTTGGCTTGAAACCAACATAAATCCAAAAAGCTGCCGTAGCCTCTGGCTTTGCTTTTCAATCTGTGATGGTTAAAAAGAAGAAAGATTCTTATTTAAATGCAAGTTGTTCAGAATGAAAAGTGAAGCACTTTGGCTTTAAGGAACAACTCCCAAAAGGAAGAAAATTAAATTGTGAAAGTATCAGAAGTGAAGGACTTCTGTCTTAATTTCATCCATTTCTTGCTACATGCATGAGTAGAAACTATTTTAGCAATTTTACAAAAATGATTCAAATCATCCCAAGTAATTGTAATCAGCTATAATGTACTAATTTAAACAGAACGATCTGTCCCTGCTTTCTGGAAGCATGGTGCCGCTGGGATTTGGGATAATTAGAAACAAATGTTACAGCAGGAGTTACATTTGAAGAGAATGTGTGTTTGAGCAATGTCAATTACAGAAAAGCAGGCGGTGGCATTGGTTACTAGTTTGTCTCGATGCTTCTCCCGTTCAAGTTGCCCTGAGCTAGACCTAAACATATAACAAAAAAAAGCCTTCCTTTCAATGCTGCTGAATGAAAACATAAGATACATAAGTTATTTGCTTGCAAAGAAGACCCATACTTTGAGGTGAGTCCTGCAGTAATGTGGCGTGAGGTAACGGGAAGATCAGAACAGGATATCACATAAGTATTCTTTCAGACAGGCTGAACCACAAAAATGTCCACTTGACTGCAGGTTCTTTGAGCAACAACTTCTGGGCTTGTTAATTAAAAACTATGTGCTTTAAATTCATATTTATGTAAGAAAAAAGCATATTGTATGTAAAAACCTTTGACACTGGATGGATGAGTGCTACCTACCCATTGACATGCTCTGTGAGCCCCTGGCTCTCCAAAAGGCCTCGCCTCTGTCCCATAGCCACCTCGCAAGCATTGGCATTGGAGTACAGGTTGATAGGAGTATTATAGACAGATGGCTGTGGGACATTAGGTTGGGAGGAGGGGGCTGTCACTCTGGCTGGAGAGGAGGAGTTAGATGAGGAGGAAGAGGCAGATGGGGAGGTGAAGGCAGAGCGACCAGGGCTGGTTTTGGGAAGTGAATGTGCAGGAGCGGAGTTCAGAGTGAGGCTTGACTTCAGCAGAAACGGAGGTTGCGGTGGCTGGGAGGGGGCAGCTGGAGTGAAAGCCGACGACTCAGAGGGAATAGAGGCAACTTTGGGAGCACCAGGGGAGGACGAAGCCGAAACCCCACCTCGGACCCCCCCAAATGGCTGAGCGGTCTTGTTTTTTGCAGGATTTGGTGGATTTAATGGCTTTGCGTATGTGTTGCTTGGCACGGTGTGAGTGATTGGCACAGGCTTAATGATCTCCTGAGGTTCATCCTGGGTGAAGATGAAGACAAACAACATGCACATAGAACAAATCCACAAAAAAAAAAAGAAACAAACTCATGCATGTGACCAGCATTCCCACCCACACACTACAAGCACATAAAAAATTAACGGTGTTTTCACACTGTTTTAAGAATCAAAACTTTGTCTGTGCCAAATAAGCTTTAAAGTTGTACTACAATGTGTCATCTCAGGTCAGTTATACATGCCCAGACAACCTCAGTCCTGAAAGCATCTCAGAAGGGGCAAATGAGCATGCTATAAACATCTATAACACTGTATTTTATTAAGTTCAATTCTAACCAAACTAGTTATGAATGAACATTTTACTTCATACCTTGTGCATGCCATCACTGGGGACAGTGGGTGATCTGTGAAGATAGAAAGATTATTATATCACTAGCAATACAATATCTTGCATTTGTTAAATATTTTTTCTAAATATTGCTTTTTTAAATTATTTTTTATGCTTAAAACTCCTAAAAGATGATGTTAACTATTTTTTTTTCCCTTTCTGGGTTTTTTGACCAAACGCTGGTCTTCCTTTACCTGAGTGTACCTGGTTTCCATTAACTTCTAGATTATAGGGTTAATGAAGTGGTTTGAAGTTTGAAATACTTCTTATTTCTAAATATGAATCACAGTTTCACTTCCTTTTTGTCAAAGACCATAATTTACAATCTTGATGTAAAGTTTGATCAGCTCTGAACACCAAATAGAGAAAAATGTAAAATTAAGCTATGTGTGCAATAAAACCAAATGCACCATCCTGCCTATGCTCAGGGGGTCTTGGCATCAGCACACTGAACCCAGAGGAAAACTATGCAGTCAGAAGCGATGGCAAGGGACATATCCCCCAACGCCCAAGTTCTCCAATTCCCCAATCCTCGAATAGACACAATGCAATAATATAAAACAACACATGTTCAGTCACAAAGCTCCATCTGTTGTTAAAACTTTGAACCAGCCCGATACGACATCAGGACAGAATGCATCCTGAGGTCATGACCTTTTATTTGTACTTGATTTGAGGTCAATGAGAGAAATAGTTCCAGAGATATAGCCAAAA
>JBAMHX010000021.1:12492759-12519950 GCA_037177515.1 Pseudomugil tenellus
AATAATAATAATAATAATAATAATAATAATAATAATAATAATAATAATAATAATAATAATAAATAATAATAATAATATGTATAAAAGTACAATGAAACATCAGTCGATAAAAAAACAACCACTAAAAGCAAAACCAACAATTTAAAAATAATAAATTAATTAATTAAAAAAAAGACATAAAACAAAGTAAACAGGTGGGTCTTGAGCTTAGCTTTAAAAAAATCCACAGCGCCTGTCTGTCTAATGTCCAGAGGACAATTGCTCCAAAGTGTTGGCGCATGGAAAGAGAAGGCTTGCTCAGCGACAGTTTTTTTCTGACTCTGGGCAACATTGAAAGACTGAAACCTTGGGAACGTAGGGTCAAAGAAGGTGTATAGAACTTAACCAACTCTGTTAGATAAAAAGGTGCTGGTCCATTTCAAATTTTTAAAGTTAATAAAAGCACAAATCTGACATGGAAGCTAGTGAAGATAGGTCAGTGCTGGGGTAATATGTTCATATTTCCCCATCACCAGTCAGAAGTCAAACCGCAGCATTCTGCACCATCTGCAAAACTCTGAAACTTCTTTGGGGTAAACCAAAAATCCAATAATCGTGAAATTCGATAAACATCATCCACTTGGGGACTTAAACAATTTTCACAATTGGAATTTGATACTTGGTGTACCTGTTAGAGTTATCATGCTCACACAAAGGATATCTGGCAGCAGTGGCAGCCAGTTTAATTCATATTCTTTATTGTTACAGTAAATAATATGGTTCCTGTGAGTAGTCTCAGAAAATGCAGCAACCAGTCAAGTGTTTAGGCTCAGAAAATATAGATGATTAATAATAATACTTGCATGCTATCTGTAAACAGTGTGCAAAAACATGCTAAACTCTGCAGTGTGTGTACAAACACTATACAGTGCTTTAAAGCGTCCATGATGAGACCAGTGCTGGAGAGCAGCATACATCTGATTTACACTTATGACTGAAGCAGCTGCCACAGTTTTAGTTCCTGTGGGAGACAAGAGCTGGCTGCTTGTCTCTTCTTCCTTCTTATCCGTCTCTTGAGATGTTCTGGAAACCGAAGAATATGCAACAAACCTTTCATCCCTTTTTTGCCTTTATTCTTTATACTCTCAAGTGCTGTCCATCAAAATATAACAATTTGAGAAGCTTTTGTAGTTTTTATTATTTATGAATGAATACCATTACCACTACACAAAAGCCTTCATGTCAAACTATAAATTTTATTCTGCAATTTTATTCAAGTCTTAAAAACCTTTGCTAGTGAAGCATTAAAACCTTAAATGCAGACAGAACACAATGTGTGAACACAGACATAATTTCTCCCTCATTACTCACGAAAACAAAACAAAAGAAAAAAAACCAAACCAGACACTGAGTCAAAAAGGATGATTGCGTACCAGTGTGTCCCCTGGCTTTCTTCCTGTCTGCCCTCTACCATATCAGGAAAACAGTCAACGAACTGACACATTTCCTCTTTGACTGAGCAGAAGTGCAATAACTGAGTGTTGTAGCAGGTTGTTAAACAGCCCCACCCTGCAGTCAGCTGCATACGTCATCCCCGTGCTTCCATTTCCAGTTTTCCACTTGATAGCTAATATACAGTCTGCTTATTTTCCAATGTGCTACCTCCATGTGTTATTATGGCTGCTTATGGAGAAACAGCACATAGTGCAGGGAAAGTTGCAAAAGTTCTACAGATCAACTATAAATAAAAAGCACAGCCCATTTCAAACAGAACTAAGTCTGTAATGAAGCAGTATGCATCCCTGACTGGGATGACTGGGCGGATTCATTCTGCCTGTCTTTTCCCAAAGCAAACTGAACAAACACTTACCAGGGTGGTCCCCTGAACATCTGCTCAGCCCCTCTGTTGTCCTGCTGTCTGAGCCAGACCAACCTTTGCTATGCTATCATAAAAAGACTAACACTCTGGGACTAAGTCATGTTTGGTGTTTTATACTGGTTTATCTTGATGCAAATAGATATTATTATGAAATTATCTGGGTTGTTGTGCTCGTTATGGGGTTTTGTTGCAAGTTTTACCCTTTATGGAGAAAAGCAATGAATGAACAGCACTAACATGCAGAGTAGCTCTAGCATTACGCACGACCAGTCAACAAACGCAACTGTTTAAGTTCATTTAGCTACAAACATCACATAAAATGGTTTGTCTTGGATGAGTAAAACCATATTTTATGCTTAACAGTGCGGCCGCAGAACATTATCGTTAAATAAAATGAGACAATTGCAAAATCTGAGGATATTCTCATCACCAAATTATTTGAGGTGTGGCAGCCTGCTTACAGAATAACGAAATCTTGCTCCAGGTGAAGAACTAACTCAGTCTCAACATGTCTATTCTTTCCTGCTGATCTAATCAGGATACTTCCTTTGCGTGGTTTTAATCAATACTGCCTACTCTGTGTACCATCCCTGTGTCACACACTGATGCACAGTTCCAGTATAAGAAAAAAAATAGATGTTAATGGGAGAAATAAGCTTGAGGGCAAAGAACACTGACACATTTCTACCCTGCCCATCTCTCTGAGGGCCAAGAGAAACAGTCTGGCATATGGCACTTGACTGAATGATGGAGAGGTTAATAGACGGCTTTCTCAGCACACACTCATGCCTTACAAGTTTATACATATCCATATTTTCCTTTTTTTCCAGCTTAAAAAGGAAAAACTGCTCACACATGAGGAGTTTTTCCATTTTTTCTACACTCATTTCAGGTGCAAAACATTACTGATTACAGAAAAGTTAAACATGTTTAAATGATCTGAGGTAACCCGGTGACTCCCAGCATCCGTCTATCTTTCACTTTACTCCCCGTTTACACTTTTGTTAACTTTAATTAAGTAAACTGGGATTCACAACCTGACACATAGTTAAACTGAGAGTACGGGATATAAACATTTTGATGTTATTTCAAAAGCTTGTTTTGACAAAGATTTTCTTCTCAAATTAACGTTTGTGATTGCTACTTAAACAATTCCTGGACAATATAACACAAAGTGGAAGGAAAAACCTTGGAAAACAAAAGGAGGATATTATATCAGTTGTGGATAAACCAAAGCGAAACAAGAAAAACCCCATAGACACGCATCTTTCTCTGAGAAAATACTAGATTTACGTAATGCTGACAGTACTATTTCAATAAAATAAAAAAAAGATCAGAACAGAAAATGTCAAAGTCCAGTTAAAGTTTTACAGCTGCGGCAGTGCTAATAATAACAGAAAAGCACTGTGCTACACCAAAGCAAACACTAATCATTTTGTTATCAGACTGCTGCTGCTGCCAGTTGCCTGGATACTTCACCAACAAGGCTATTACACTGTGTCCATATTTAGTGTTAGTGCCTGCACGTCAAGCATTACCCCTGTGCACTCGTCTATATCAGCAGTCACATGCGTTCTGACAGAAGGCATTCGTGTCATCAATTTCCATGTGCCTCTCTGAATAGTGCAGCTCTTCACTGTGGGCATGAAAACTTGCCATGTGAGCTTTGCTAGAATAATCAGGAAATAAAGAGTGAACTAAAAATGCAAAACGAAATATGAAAAAGTTTGAGATTTAATAAATTTAGCAAGCCAAATCAGAGAAAAGGGCAGCGAGCAGAGGGCTTCTCCTGAAGTTGTATTAGTGCATACACAACAGAATAAACAACCCTGCAGTTTGTGTGTCTCAAAAAAAACAAATCCAAGTAATGTAAAAAGCCCCCATTGCTTTTTTTTCTTCCGACCACCACACCACATCTGGCTAAGACTGCCAAGTTTCAGTGAGGGCTTTGGGCTCTATTGGATTGTCCTCCATTTCACCCTGTAGCCACTGCTTGTTGGGTGAAGAGTTGTTGTGATTATATATACATATACTTGTCTGCAGATCGTATCTAGAGCAGCATGACATTTGAAGATTTTAGCTTTGTAAAACAAAATGTAAGTTATGCAATAAAAAGATTTATAAATATACATAAGTGAAATTTGAACTGTGACATCCTGACAATGTGGTTTCCATTTATCATGTAGCGATAGCTCATTAAAAAATAAATAAAACATATTTGCACATCAACATATTAGTGATTATATCTTCTTTGAGCTTCATAAAAATTAAACAAAATAAAGAAAAAAAAGGAAAAAATTGACTTGCATCATCTTTGAGGTTTTGAAAGGAGAGGCGACATGGTGTTTCATGGCACTGCTACATATTTCAAGAAACGTGAATAAACATCAATTATGCTGTTTCCAAAGGCTGTTTCCCACAAGCTCCTTGTGACAGCTTGCAGCTTAGCAACATTTCCATTACATTAGAATAAAAACTTTTATAAAATTAGCTGAATGATCCAGCTCATAGCAACAGCACAACCTTGTTAAACAGAAACTCACATATTGATGTTTTGATTAAACCAATCCGTTGTTAAAAATAACTGTAGCGGTTTAAGCTGGGAAGTATTCTTGTACAAGCCTATACTATAAAGCCTTATTATATATAATGCTGGATCTAACAATGCTCTATACCAATATAGCTTTAATTTGGTAAATATTGTGCTGAATAGAATTAAGCTTAATTTTTTTCTACAGTCTTCTACCTCCGTCTTTCATAAACAGACCATGCTAATTGGCTTTATGCACAGGTTCACTACTTCCTGACTTAGGACAACTCCTTTGTTTCCTGTCTTTAATTACTGGACGAACTGATTAATCCAGGTGTGTCTGACCACAGTAACCACAACGGCAATGGCCAGGCACACCTGGATTAATCAGTTCGTCCAGTAATGAAAGACAGGAAACAAAGGAGCTATTCTAAGTCAGGAAGTAGTGGAGCTGTGCATAAACCCAATTCTGACTCCACATTTTTTCCTGTTATGGTTTACTGTAAAGTGGAATGACAGAAGAAGGAGGGGGCTTCCAAGTTTCATTCCTTTCTAATGAAAACATGTACATCCTTACCTGCACACTGGAAAATTCATCAAGGGTATTAGCATGTGAGCTATATTTTTGCAGATAATGTGAAAACATATTATGCATACTTGACTATTCCTGGGCTGGATGCCTTTTTTTCTAAGTTTCCAAAAAATAAACTGTTGAGTAAACTAGTGTGTGTGTGTTGGCCGTGCTTTCAGACTCCAAAATGTGAAGTGTGTAATCTTACATATTTAAATTTGATGCAGAGCATAATGATATAAAAAAAACAGTCTGGGTGAGTAAAACTTATCAAAACATCATCAGTCACTCTAAATGTGGAACTGTATGAACTGGCCAGGTTTTTTTTTTTTTTTAGTTGAATGTTTTCACACTCCTCCAGATGGTTTGGATTTCCAAGTGTCTTTTTAAGGGACTCCTCGAAGAATGTAAACTATGATAAAGTGACATAATGGGACAAAACTTTAGTCCCATAAATTATCTCGCAGAACTCTTGTAATGCTATGATGCGAGTCGTGTTATCAGGGTTCATTAAAATCATATATCAAAACTAGTTAAAAAGGATGGGAAAAAGTGGTGTTTGACATAAGAAATTCCTTTAGGTTTGTACTAGTGCTTCATGCTTTATACTGGATTCGGGGTGGTTTAGAAAACAAGAGCAAAAAAATCTTGCTTAGAAATTGTAGTACTTCTTCCTGGTTATATATTAATTTTAAAAGGATCAAATCACTCAACATTTTTTTTTTTTTTTTTTTTTTTTTTTTATCTAAACAGTGTTTTTTCAATAATAAGTAACGTAAATCAGATTTTTTTTCTTTCCCCCACTCACCTGGAAATGAAAATAATAAGCCAAGAGCACCATGAATTTTGAATCGTACTTTCATACTCTGTTCCTCACAAAGGTCGATAAACAAGCAAGAACTCCACAAGCAAGCCTCTAAAAATGCAGCAATAAACAAAGCAACCAACAATCACATACTATTTGCAAAAAGAATATCTTTGTTGTTTAGTTGGGTGCTTTTTTCTTGTAGTTTACATGTACTATGAGACCAAAATGTTTGATGTTTCACTGTGCATCCATTACCCACACCAGATTATATACAGCTGTGGGACAGGACTATTTTCAGACGGTTTTCCCACGATTAAAGCACAGAGACTCCTTTCTCTTTTGATGTGGTGATGGAATGACAGGACAAGCAAACCAGACTTTGAGTTTTGCTGTCAACATGTTTTACAGCTTTAGACGTGTGCGTGCTTTGCCTCCATTTGTCTGACTGAAAGCTGCTCTTCACTGGTTGCATAAATGGTAAATTTAACAGTTCAGTCAAGTCGGACTAATTATCAATGTTTACATTCGTTCATCTGTATTTTATTTTGATAAAGCATTTCCGTCTTTTTCCACTGAAACAATTTTTTGTTTTTGTAATTGAATATGTATTGCATTGATCCTACTTCAAATATATGCTTTTTTATTGCTGCTGTTGATTTTTTTATTAAAAACTCGTCCTGAATGAAGCACAATGGAATTCTATGACATATGTTCTAATATATTCTTGCGTTTTCTTTCATGTATTTAATAAAAAACCACAGCTGTTTCACACTTTTAGCTAAAAATATGAAAGGAACCACGCATGGATTCCTTTCTGTTATTTAAGATGCATATTAAACAGCAGAGACCTTTGAAAGCTGTTATTTAAAGTATTCATTATACTTCACTTGGGTTAAATAACCTCAAGAGCCTAAAATAAAATACTTTTGACTAATAGGAGGACCAGGATGATTTGACATAAATCTCAATGTCTTCTACAGATTCAGCACCATACACTTTACCAGCAAGGGAGAACATGTGGAGACCATTACTTAAGAGCTCTTCTGTAATAACCTAGAATTAAGGTGCTTAATGTCTCCTATGTTAAGTATATATCCTTCATATGTAATAAAGTGGCTTTAAAAACTTTCTTATGTTTTCACTTTTCAGCATGTTCCTGATGTTCAAATGGCATCATTCCCTCAAGCTGGATTGTAGGTTAAATGAAATTCAACTGTGAAGTTTATTTGCATTAACAACGTTTGATAAAGTCTAAGATGTTAGGCTAAACTGAAGACTACCATTACTGTGTCTTAAAATATACTTTTAAAAACATGCATCAGAATATGTCATTACAGTTTACTGTAATTATGAAACAGATTACAAGATACTTAAACCTATGATACTGTGCATGAAACAAACGTCTGCCTGTCTATATTACAGGTACTAACTTCCAAAGATTGAAAGGGAAACTGCTGGCTAGGGCAGAAAAATGTAACAGTTTTAAAAGAACACACGAAGGTTAAACCTAGGGCTTGGTGCTTAATCGATTTAATTGATTAATTAAAATTTGCTGTTTATAAAGATTTATATTTTAAAAAATGAAAATAGAGATTTTTTTGTTTTAAATATTGCTTTAATTTAGTTTACATTCAGGGATATCTTGAAATAATCGTTTATATAAAATAGGTACATTTTCTTGAAACATGTTAAATGAATTTTTATTTTTATTACCTCATTTTCAACATAAGTTGTTTTGGTTATTTATTGTCAAAATACTCTAAAAAGAGCAACTATTTTGCTTCCAAGAGGAGGCACTTTTATTTATTATTTTTTTATGTTAAAATAAAGTAATACAAACGAAGTGAGGTCTATTCTTTGTGATTTCTGAAATGGATGTTATTTTCATGTGTTTTGTTTGAAGTTTCTGCTGATGTCACTGTAAAGGTGATACGACATAAGTGTCTATGTGTTAAGTTGTCCACCTCCTGATAACATCTGCTAACTTCTGTACTACAGATGTTCCTCTCATCTAGCATAACTGCTACCAAGATTTACCAGTAGTGCTTCATCTCTTGTTGGCTGCTCCTAAAGTTTACTATACCTGCCTATCATCGGTCCTCTCTTCAGCCTGCTAGGTATACAGCTCTTCTCTGTACTCTGGTTTTCCTTGCAAACAAAACTGCCTTCTTTCATAACCTCAACTTAATCCTTTACAAATTTTTACCCCGAGTCTATGTGCTGCTTTCAAGTTCAAACAACTTTGTACACATTTTTAAAACAACTATTAATGCAGGTATTAGAAAGACTCCGCAATATGAAAACTGACTCCAATAGGGCTTTAAAAGTACCAGGAGACCTGGCCAGTGTGTTGTTGTGTGCATTCTACTGATATCCGTAGATTATGTTTCAGTGTGTAAGTGTATGTGTGCATACTCTGTGTGCATGTGCAGAACTGTTACCTCTGCAGAGTGAGGCTTAGATTGCCTGTGCAGGCCTTAATCTTGTTCTGGGCCTCAAGGTGGTTCATGCCCTCTGTAGAAATGCCATTTATAGACAGGATGATGTCTCCAACATTCATCTTGGCTTTGGCTGCCTTGCCTTCATCGGTCAGCTGCAACGACAAAGGAAGAAGTTTGCTTTATCATACACAAGCGACGATAACAAATAAAAGTTACAAAAAAAATCTGGTTCGTGTATCATAAATATTTACAGAAACTTTTATCCTCCATTATTTTCTATTACATTTTGCATTCTAAACTTTCATGCTTTTCTCGCCTTGCAGAGAAAGTCATCCAGCATAAAGACTGTGGTGCTTGCATATCTTGTTGATTTATTCTTCGTAGCCAAGCATTGTGATCTTCTTTCCTGTTTCCTGTCTTATGCAACCCTTATCAGATTAGATAGGCATCTTATTTTCCTCACAAAACCAACATGCCAGCAAGTCTCCACTACATTCACTTAAGACAATCTACCCATAGAAAGACCAAATCTGACATAAACCAATGATAAGTTAAAAACACCTAGAAACCTGAACCCACTATAAACTATTCTTGCCCTTGGATTAACATGTTTCTGGGGTGCTGATAAACTAAACAAATTTAACATTTTATTTAATTCTAACTTTGAATCCTAAATCATGACGTTTTGGACAAACTACACAAAACAATATTTTCTTCATATTCAGAAAGACTATTCATAATCTTTCTGTGGCTTTGCATGTTCCTTTAAAACCCTGGCCTAATGCTTGCCTGGTAGGCGTCCATACAAGGCCATACTTGCTTATACCTGTAGCTTTTTAGGCAATGTTTTTGATTTGCACATTAATGTTATAGTGATGATCAAAATGGAACTTATCCGTCAGCTTGTGTGTGGGTTACTGTACATTTCCAAAAGCAAATAAAAAGTGAGGAGAGTGAACAAGATACCTTGTTAGAGTGGGTATTGTATAAAGCCAAAAGGAAAACCATGTAATATGGCTGGTTCGTATTAAGAGTGAAACAGCAAGGTCTTAAAAGTGTCAGTCTAACAGACAGTAGTGTAAGTTAACGATGAAGTTTATGAGGTTTACCTCCTTGCAGAGACTTGCATTAAATACATAAAAAGTAACATAATAAAACCATGCCAGAGGGATGACTCCCTACCAGATGCAGTGACAGATCAGTGATTATGTAAGGCTGTGCACACCTCATTAATCAGTCAGCACAGTCTCAGCACACTTAAAACCTGTACAGCCATGCTGGCAGCCATTAATGCTGTCTATGCTCATGATCTTACACTGGCTTTATTACCGTCATAACTTTATGCCATCTGTCAGCACTGTGAGAGAACAAAACTCCTTTTAAAGGTACAACAAACAATGAGGGCATGAAGTTGCTCTGATGATTTTTTTCTGTTCACACAGCTGAGTGTTAAACTCAGTAAAACAAGCCCTTAGATATGAGGGCAGAAATCAAAATTCCAGCTTAGCACATAAAGTCCACATTTGCACATTTCTGCTGTTATCTTAAGCTTGTTATCTTCAGGGCCACATTGTTGAGTGAAGCTATTCATATAAACCAAACCTGATTGAAACAGAAAAACCCAAAACAAAACCCTCTTTCCCTACTGCTAAAGAATGCACACAGGTTAGGCAACTAAAAGCAGCTATTGTGCCATTGTGTTTACCTCATAATAGCTAAATAGCGGAAAAGAGGGGGAAGGAGGAAGTGAAAGAATGAGGAAGTGACAGCACTGGTGGTTGGGAATGCCACGTTTTTCTGGAATGTCATTTTCCTGTAGTCTAGTCCAACAGTCTCATTTATTTAAGGTTCTTTAAAAACAAAAACAAAAAAAAAAAAAACATCTAAGAAGCAGTTATAATAACTAAATGCTACCTGAAATCTTCAAATGCTTAGTAAGAAAGTGTCATTGCTTATATTAGTATCACCTTTAACTGGATTATATTTTAGGAGGGAGAGGAAATAAATCCGTCCCACAACTCTCTGCACCCGTATTCATTCATTTAAATTAATATGAATCAAGGAGGGTCTTTGCAGCCTGCAGCCACATTTTTCACATTTGTGGTTTTTTCATTACTTTTTTTTCCACTTACAAACCCAGAACATAAAATAACAGTATCATATGTCATATCTTCATAAAAATAATTAAATATAGTTTATATAATGGAGCAGGATGAGAACACATTAGTCAAAAGCCATTTAAACAGATTTTACTCATGTTGACCCATGCCACAGTTTAGTGTGATTGTGGTCAGAGTATCATGGCAGTGTGACGGTCTTTTCCCAGGTCCTTAAGAATGTATGCGATCTAACTCTCCTAACTTCATGAAGTTTTCCTATAAGTTCAGGAAAAGTGTATTAGATTTTGTTTTTTAACCGTTTTATCATAATCTTTATCTCATTTACAGCTAAATAACTAGAGGAAAATGTAGAAAATATAGTTGAGACTAATGTATGAATACCAGTGTCTAGGACATCTATAGTGCAGTCACATGTCAAGCATTCCTCACAAAAGCAGAGTCTCACTAAAGAAAGGCAAGAGAAAAAAAGCTTTAACTGAATCACTTGCTCATTAAATGCATGACACACACTCACAGACACACCTGCCAGCGTTTACCGAGTCTGATTAGTGTACTTATAGCGACGCAGCACTCTTCAGTATACTAAAGAGAGTGTAAGCACACATGAGAGATCATCTGGCATTTTGCTCTGTCCTACACCACTGCACAGCTCCAGGGATCAATTGAAGCGAAAGATAACAAAAGGGCTGTTGAATATACATGTCCCAGCGATATGCCGCTCCACCTAAACAGAGTCTGCCTCCGTGATTGTCTCTTTGTGTGTCAAAGAGGAAAGGAGAGAGTGAAAACAAAGTCTTAACTTCTGTCCTTGTAGGGACAATATTACGTAGCTCTATATATGGTAATTCTTCCAACGCTTGGTATAGACGGAAATGGGGAGGAGTGAGTTCATGCAACAATGTTTACCACATATATTTTTCTGTCAATGTTTGGTGCTTTAGTCTATGGTGAACAGAGAGCACTTTGTGGATCCAGACTTCTTTCACTCAAACGCAGTCTTTCTCATGTGGATACAAAACAAATAGATGTTGAGTAAGAATCCCTGGCATGTGCTGTCTATAAATATAAATCACCAGAGGTCTGAGAGATTTGTGATGGAGAGAAGATAAGAAATGCTGGCTGTGCAGCCACAGCTCTGTAAAGAGAGCCATGTGTTTTACCAAATCTTATTAGCTGCATCATATAATTTAATGTGTGTCGTAACCATTTTAGTCTTTGCTTTGTAAATGAAGGAAAGGCCATGTAAGGAGGTTTTTGGCAGTATAATTTAAAAGGGTAAGAAAAAGTTTGGTGATCTTTGCTGCTTTCCAAATGAATAGGTTTTCTGTCCAACTGTGTTCACATGAATGGGATTTCAGCCACATAATGGTGAGGCTGCTGTACTGCGGTGGTCCTCTTCCACTCTGCTGATTTTACAGCAGCTAAGTTACTGATAATGACTACTGTAGTGCTGCAACATACTACTGCAACCTAAAATCTTTATTTTCTGTGTAAAAGTCTTTATGAAGAACATTAATCTTTGTCTGTTTGTATAGAAAGACATGTTGTACCTAACTAAATTCACCACAAGTGAACCAGAAGTAAAGAAGACATATTGCACCCATATGTTTTTGATTTGTCTAATGTGCAGCCATGATCAAATACAGCTATGAAACCACTTTTATTCCAAAGACTTCAAACTTAAATGTTTATTCTGCAAACTTTTTAACTGCATAGACTTGTATTAAATATTTTTAAATTCTGGTAAAGGGCTCCTGAAAGCAGTAAACAAGATTTTTTTTAATCATCAATTGATCTGGTACGCATGCGAGCCAACAAAATGTTTTTTTAACATTACACTACACCATTGAGGGGACACTAATTATCTCCCATGCTGGTCAGTCTGCAGCTTCCTGTCTTTAGAGAAAAGTATGAAGTTAGGAAGAGGGTTGTGGTTGTTTCACATCTATGAAGTCATGTAACAGGAAGCGCCTGTGGTGAGAGTTGGAAGGCCTAAAAGATGCATGTTATGTCTGTTGGATGGAGTAATATAGGACCTTATATAGACACAATTTGGACTAAAGTTATGTCATCACAAACACACACAGCAAAGCAGACTGGGCTTTTCTTTCCATGCCATTACAATGTTTCCTTGCATTAATTTGCACATTTGATGGTTACTGTTCATAATGTATATTTTGTCATACTCCTATTTTGATCCTAACAAAGATGAGAAAAGAAGCGAGACAAGTAGAGCTGGATGGGGATGGATTTTACATTTAAAGGTGGAAAAATGCTTTATTATATTATTTATCTGATCTATTTTAACACTATTTATTTATTTAATAATATCTAATGGAACTGTGTTGTAGAAATTTCATATATTAACTTAATTACCTTGCTCTTAATTAATGTCTAGCTGAAAGGTCTGACCATAAGGCTCCTAAAATGATGTCATTCTGACCTTAGTAAACCATCTGCAAGGCCAGTGTCCTTCCATCAGGAAAATGTTTAGACGAGACCTCCGTTTTGTTTGTCATATCATAAGAACAGCCTCCAGACTGACGCACGCAACCAAACAACCAACTTCAAACGAAGGTGTCTCCAAGAGCCAGCTGTAGAATAGCTTGGGACTTGTGTGTGACAACAGATTTCTGGAGGGTTATAAGCTTGTACCTTGTCTGTATGTCTTAATGTATTGTCTCACTTCATGTTTTAATGTTTAATGTATGTCAAACTTATTTTATTCTTCATTATTAAATTGATATTCTTCTCATTTTAAAGAAACCAGTCTCCTCGTCCTTGACAGGAATAACGGCCATTATAACTGTTTTCCTAATGGGCACGTAACTTTCTGCCAAATCAGGAAAGGGTCTTTCACAAGGATCTTTGGGGGTGAAATGCACACCTATGCATGGTGTAAGACCATTTATCTTTAAGACATCAAGATATGCTTTTGGATTCATAAAGAAGTTCACTATTTTATACTTTTACTTGCTACACTTTCAAAAGAAATGTTTAACTCCCCAAAGCATCTCTACTGACAAATTGCATTCTTGGACCATAACTCTTTATAGCATAATTTTTTAATGTGCAGGAATGTAGATGACACATCACTAAGGGTGATTTAAATTTTGTAATAGAGGCCACATTCTCTGCTGGTGATGTCACTGTCAAAATCACTGTAATCCAACAAAAAAAATAAAGATAGACATGCTGAAAAAGCGCAATAGAGTATATGTCCCTTAATACTGTCGAAAAGTGTACTTACACCCACAAGTAACACCATGGCATCTTGAAGGCCGATCCATATGTAATGGGTTGGTAATGAAAATCTGTTAAACAGTAGCAGACTGCCATTGTGAGAGGAAAAAAACTGCAAGTATTCTACTCAAAGCCAAATATCCCAATTACAGGAACTCTGAACGAAGCTGGACAAGCAGCTGTCATGGTTTGAACTTTGTCTTTTAGTGCATCAATCCGGTAACTACAAAACATGCAATGCCAGGAAGACCTTAAAGGAGCTCTTAGTCAAATTACCATGACAACACACACAAAACACAGAGCAGTGCCAACCCTGGACTGAATAGCAAATGCTCTTTAGGCAGGTCAGAAACTGAGCTGCCCAGCTCAGATGCTTTAAAAAGGTTTTTGGAGAAGGTGGAGAAGAAGCTTAAACCCAAGTGCTGCTGAGTTCTCCCACTTCCATGCACTGTGCAACTCCTCTTAATGGTTTTTATTGGGACATTTTGGATTTCTGTTTAGATAAAAGCATTATGGTCTGCTTGTTACTGAGCACAGTGATGCAGAAAACTGAGCGATGCCATCTGAGTTCAAACCATCAATACAGATCATGTGCTAAACTAAATGGGACCATTGGCTTAACAGCATATGTGTTCATTTTATTACATGGAACAAATCAAATCAGAGAAAAGAGGATTTTTTTTCCCCTCTAAACGCATTTCACCCCAAAAAAAGTTTGAGTGATCTAAATCAAAATCAAGTGACAGAATAGTTACTCTTTATAGCTGTGCCATATTGCATTATGGAGACTGAAAGCAGATGCCCTGAAATCAACCGTAGACAGACAGGATCAAACACATACTGCAGATAGCACTTATACCAAACCCATATGCTACCTGAACACATCTCCAGGACCCTAAAGAGATCTATGCACAACTACTATTAAAAACCGAAAGCTACATTTAAATAAAGTTTCTATTTCGCACTTACTACATTGTTGAAATGATTGCTGTCGACAACACAAACCACAAGATATCCATCAGTGCAGTGTTCTGAAATTTCAGGCATCTTTTACAGTTTGCTTTATTTCCTTGCTGACCTGAGCCGAACCATAGGTATTTCTTATATGAGATAGCCAAAGTTCTCTTCATCCAAGAGCTTAGCAAGGAATGAACTTCTTTTACTATTCACTGTAAATCAGTGACAGAAATACAAAAAACAGATTGTGATTTTGAGGTAAGGACTTTATCACCTACACCTCAAGAATTATCATGTCTCATTTTTGTTCTATAAAAAACTGACATTCATCCCTCTTTTCTCTTAAGTCACCTGACTACGCTGCAAATTGAATAATCTAATGACGCAAGACAAGCTGTTGAATGGAGATAATTCAAGGAACTAAATCTTACAGGAGGTTTGTATCCTCATTCTTTCATTGCACTTCATAGACATGTGTTGAGTTTGCAGAGTGGAAATTAAAGTGCAGCTGTGGCCAACCTTCCAAGTGCAGGATTTCAAGAGGTTTGGAAAAAATGTCTGAGAAGAATAATAGCCGGTGAGAGAACTTCCTTTTTAAAGTTAGATCAAAGAGACTAGTAAATTGTGTAGCGAACAAAATTAAATTCACAATACTTGAATATTGCTCAATAAATCTTATTTATTATATCACAAGTTCACAGAAGGAGATGTTCTAAATAGCCAATATATAAATGTGAAGAAAATAAACTCTTAAAAAAGATAATACTTAAGGATTATCATCCAAGTCTACTGTTGATGTAGGTTGCCTAGTTACTTTGTTATTAAATTCTCCTGCTTAAGATCCAAAGTAACTTCAGAATACTAAAGAATGTAATACTTTAAATAAAGAACACATCTGGAGGTGCAAAGACAGAACTAAACTTAGCTTGTATTATTTCACTTAAAAGTATTACAAGGCTCTAAAAAAGCAACTGAGATGTGCATAAAAAATAATAAGAGGAAGAAACGAGCCAGAAAAAGAAAAACATTTTCTGTGCTGCTTCCCACATGTCGAAAAGGATTATGATGGCTTGTTTATGTAGTTCTTACAAAGGTTCATGCAATGGTAGCAATCCAAGTCAAAATAATAACATTTCAATTTCTGCTTTTTTTAGACATGGTAGCTTTTCAAAAGATGTTCTAAATGAAGTGGAATAATAACCCCGGGCATACAAATACTGGTTCCTTTATCCATAAATCATCCCTAAGAAAATGGGTGGTCTCAGTTTAAACACGGACCTGCACTGAATCAAGTTTAATCTTAAACAGTGAATGTACATGACATAAACTATCAAACTTTTTTCATAGCATTACAGCTTCCTATTACATAGTATATACTCCATGTGCTGCACTGTATTTTTCACTGTGTTTTAGACCAATTGAGGTTGAAAATTCCTAATAAGGAAAATGAATAACTGCTTGCGGTTTTCCTGTGAGCAGCCTTATATTCTGTACATAACCTTACAATTAGCTACATGTGTAAAGTCATTACGTCATTATTCCATGGCAACTCCATCCATCTGAGCAAAATAAATATATGAGTTTGTGTTGTCAACACATGATTATTCCTTACTGCTAAATCCTTCTTTTTAATATTACAAGTCTCTAATGAACCTTAAAATAAGCCTGAGGTCATCACAATTTTCTCCTTGTTCAATGAAGGAACTCAAGTGACTCTTAAAGTGTTGGCAGATGTTTCCACATGTGTCGCCAACTAATTTGCTTAATTAAAGATCAACATGACAGAGTTGTGACTGATTGATGCAATGCATATTAAAAACTGCTACAAGTAGGCTTCATCTCTGTCTACCACCACACAATCAGTACATGTCCTGTATGTGCTTATATAGCTAATGCCATTTTGTGACCTTAGAATGCCAGCTAAGATAAATAGACAAAAGGGTTAGACTTATTCCTGGCGCCTGAACAAAAACAAGAAATCTGAGCCCTTCACTGGTCATGTGCTTGGACAGAAATATGTCACATGCATGACACTGACAAATGATGTGACAGAAGAAAAAAAACTGTACGAGCTGTGTGACTGCCTCAGCATTGCTACGGCATGATCCATACTGCAAAGTATTCTACACGGTGCTACTGGTGGACACAGGATGTATTCAACACTCTTATGGCCCATGAAGTAGCTAACTGCCGACATAACTCCACAAACACGACTTGGCGAAACTACCTTGAGATTTACATTAACAAGTCTTTTTTGGATGTGTGCTCAAAACATAAGAGTCAACCTGTCATTGTTTCTATATTTTCTGTTACTTTACACCAATATATCAGCTGAATAATTTAATTTTTTTTAATTACATATTTTTGTCTAACAGCCAAACTGCAAAGGGGAAGGGATTCCAATGTCTGAGCTTATGCACTTGTAGGCACTTCATTCAAGTTTTTTTTATGGTGACGAGAGATTCTGACAACATAATATCCTGCATACCACTATTATCATAATAGCTAGACTTAAAATAGTCTCAAAAGTTATGCTGCCCTTTAAATACTCTGAGACTAGCTATGTCCTAAAACAGTCTGTCATATTTTCAAACGATGGACGCAATTTCTTTCTACACATGATACTCAAAATTCTGTAATCTATCCTGCCAACAACAAATAAACAGAGGAACTGACCTTGGACATGACACTGAGATTAGAGTTTCACAACAGGAAGCAGCAAGAACTGACTGACACTGTTCATTCTGCATGAGCTGGAGTCAGAACCAAAGCCAAGACTTCACTGAGAGAAGTCAAGCTGAGTATTTTTAATTGTATTTGACAATGATAAATGTTGGCATAATTTAGACACTTTCGTTGCCCTCGGGTTAAAAAAGATCATCAGCAGAAGTTTTCTTGCATATTTGCAAGAGCCACAGTGTTTTCACAGTGTTCTCTTACACTATGTACATAAACAGTATGACTGTATATGCTGAGACCAGGATTTGTTTTTGTTCTTATAAACAGCTGTCTTTTTCTAAATAATGAACCATTCAGCAGTAAGATGATGGCTTGAAAGAATCTGGTCAGTCCTGTATGAATTTATGTGGCTGAAAGTCTAAAATAGTTATTACAAAACCACTGCGGCTTTCTGGAGTTTCAGTCAATTGAACCATTGAAAAAATGGTTTCTGATGCTTCTCACAGCAAACCAAGCACACATGGTCTCCTGTGTTACCCATCATGACAAATACCAGGAAAAAAGACCTGACCTTATCACTCAACTGAAGGACCAAAATTACATCAGCTATTAAAAGATACAAGCTTCAATCTCTGTGCTCTATATTTTTCAAACTGACAGATGATTTGGTCAATAAAATGTTATTTAACATAAGCTTGACAAAACAAGTGATGACAAGAAGTTTGTAAAGGCCTTGGACGCCATGAAGGTGTCTAAATCCAGCAGCAAATGTCACACAGGCGACAAATGGCACTTTCATCACTGAGAAAGCAAATGGCAAATTGTACATGGACAACATTCCTCTGAGGTGACTGTCACCAAGTGAAGGGTACATAAGTGATGTGTGTGTGTGTGTGTGTGTGTGAGTGTGAGTGTGTTCAACTCACCCGCGAGATGGTCAGGGGAACACAGAAATCTTTCCCTCCTTGCAGTCTGAAACCCCAAGGGGCAGGGCCAGTCAGGGAAACACTGTAACTGCTGCTCATGATGCCTCTGGAAACAAACATGAAAATAAGACCAGAAGAAAAAGTTTATTTCATGTTTATTTAAAAAAATGTCAGAGTAAATAAAGGAAAACATCAATGAGACTTTTTCTTTTGCCGACCAACTTCAAACTTGTTTGAGGTTCCCGGCGATATTTAAAGTTGGCAAAAATTAAGCCATTTCAATCCAAGTATTGTAATGGTTTGCAGTTTTTACAACCTTGCACACATGTTCACCTACCCATTCATGGAATTTAATCACTGATATTTAATATGACCTTACCCCAGCTTGTAGGTTGTTTAATTTCTTTAAAAAAAATCCTTTTCAGTGTGTGACCCTCATTTGTTACCTCTGTGAGCTGGTAACATATGGGGGCTTGTCCGGGATTTATAGATAGAACCCCTTCTTTAGATTGTTGGGTGGTTTAGCTTAATGATTTTAGTATTAGTATAACAGTATTAATAATTTCTGGAACTGATACTCCTTTGCTACCATTGGTCCTTGTCAGAAGCATTTACAATAGAAGTAAATATGAGCCTAGATGTACTGTTGAGGC
Source organism: Pseudomugil tenellus (assembly GCA_037177515.1). NCBI lineage: Eukaryota > Metazoa > Chordata > Actinopteri > Atheriniformes > Pseudomugilidae > Pseudomugil > Pseudomugil tenellus. The sequence goes on from JBAMHX010000021.1 coordinate 12,511,546, forward strand.
TTGACGGAAAACATCCTTTATCCTGTCAGCAGTGATAGTCTCTTGTTTACTTTTAGAAAACAAATCTTAGATCAGTGATCTGCAGTTTTACTTTGGAAACATCATTCCCAGTATGAATCATACTGTCACTACAAACAAAGGCTTAAACAAGCAAAGCTGAAGCAAGTGAAGCATTTTTTAAATTATGCATCACAAGGCAAACACATCATTACATTTCTTTTCCTTTTTAAAAATGTCTGTTTTTGTTGCTTGTTTTCCCAAAAACACATGGGTCCACTGAGCTGCTCATTCTTGGGGTTCAGAGCTGGACAGATGAGAAAAGAAATGCATTGCATGCATTCAGATCTTACCCACCCACCCTGTTAATCCCTAGCAGGGAACAAAGTGAAGATTGATCTGTTCTCGCACATATGCCGCACTGCTGGACCAAGGAGGATGGAATAAAGACACCATGGATGACCAGGGACAGATTAGCGCTCAGCTTCAATTCACTGGCAGCTCAGAAGTTTCTTTTTGAGCCTCACTTGTGCGTGGATATAAATGTAGACTCAGACAAAGCCAAGATCTTTTGATGCAGTGAAATATTTCATGCACTATTGGGTTTCACTTTTCAGCCACGGCTGTTATCATTCCTTTTTTTCCTGACAGACTAAAGCTGAAAAATTTTTACTGGAAGCACAACTGAGGTCATGCGAAACAGCTTACTATGAGTAAGTGTATTATAAAGTTTATTAGAATGATAATCGAGGAAATTTGTGATCTATATTTGCATGACCCACTAGTCTTGTGTGTCTGGGACAAAAAAAACTGGCATACATGAACATGTCTTTGTGTTTGTCAGCCCTTCTGAGAAACATCCGACAAACACACATCATGTGGAAACTTATCACCTTTGCCCCATAACAGGAAGGGTGGATGTTGACAAGAAAAACATTACATCAAATCCACACCATAAATTTTAAATAGTATTAAAATCACCTGAAAACAGGGATGAGTAGAAGCTAATCAGAAATGGACTGGTAAGCCAAAGCAACCCAACAGCTTACAAAGCATTCAAGACACAATAAAAACTGTTTAGAGCTGCACAATATAGCATTTAAACACTACCATTGCGATGAACATGTGTGCAATAGTCACATTACAGTTCCTGCAGTGTAGGAGGCAAATTAACTTTATATTGTCATCAATTTCATAGTGACCTGACACGAAGGGTTTTGTTTGTTGCCAAAGAAATAAAAAAATATTAAAATCAAAACACAATTCACATTTACATGTCCTAGGATGAAATATGTCCTCAGGACCTGTCATAATAAAACGAAGCAATAAGAGATAAGAATGATTCTCAAATACAGACAAAAATCCTACATCCACAGAAAAAGGAAAGATCAGGAATAAATATTCCGGGAATAGAAAAAAAATTGCAAGGTCAGTTTTTGCAAATATGGTGCAGCCCTAGTTCTGATGTGATAAACTGCTAATCTTTAACTTTTTAGCTCATGATATCTACTCTACTATAAGTTCTCTTATTACTGGCTTTGGTAAACAGGATTTTATTTTGGCCAAGTGCGAAACTGTATAATTTCTCAAATCTAAGTTACTGTTTGAGTGTGCAACTAAATACATTTAGATATCCCTAGAAACGGAGCACCACATCAAGCATTTGTGCACTGGGAATGCTTTACTGATGAGCATAGGGTGAACAAAAACGCTTTGTCATCTCAGAGGTATGCCATTTTCAGGCTGGACGTCATGAAGTCATGCTGCTATCACAAACTTTCCCAGGGACACAGCAACACCTGTTGTAGCCTATCACCTGGTTGGCTGTTGGAGACACAAGTCTGACGATTGCCCTTCACAAAATCTTGCAATTACACTGAAGGAGAACCAGTGATTTAATAAAAGAAGAAAGAAAGCGATAGTGCGGAGCTGTACATCTAAACAGTACAGATGAGCTCCCAGAAAGTATTTCTGGCAGGTAAATATTATGTAATAAAATGTTACATTAACTGTTTTAGGCTGTTTATAAGCAGCTAACCTCAATGACATTTAAAAACAATATATCTGCTTGTCACTTAAACAGTAACAGACATGTTGGTCAAGGTAGCAGCAAAGATATGTTCGTATTCAGTCAAACTCTGTGATCCTCAGAAAAGTAAAAGGTGATTAAACTGAACAGATCTGGAAAAACCAGCAACAGACGGTTCAAAACAAAACAAAACATGACATCCATCATGACAAATGAGCAGATAGAGGAGTGAATACAGGATCCGTGAGAATGGATAAACATGAAGAATGAAGCAGCCCAAATGTCACCTCTTATTATTCTGATCAATACAAAAACCAGATGACCAGTTAAAGTAATGACATACGAGACCAGTAAAACCTTTATTACGTGTGCAAACAATCTGCCATCTTGGTTATTTCTGTGTCTTTGTTTATGTGGGCAAATTAGCTCCAATCAGCGGTGAAAGTGTAGCACCTGCAGAAGAGGGAGGAGCCATTTATCTCGAATCATCAAGGTTTGTTTTTGCATCTTTCTAAAAAAAAAAAAAAAAAAAAAAAAAAAAAAAAAAAAAAAAAAAAAAAATCACACATTATCTCACCCAACCATTCCTGGCACTCCACCACTGGCATTCCACATGTCCACACCTAACTTTAGGTATTTAGTTAACCTTTCTAATAAAGTTGAATAAATATTTTCATTGCGTAAACTCCTCTTTTGTTACTGCTTTGAACCAAGTTGGTAACAATTTTTTCTTCTTGTCTCTTTATACTGCTTGCGTAAAGTGAGAGAGTGACATGCTTCCTTAGCACAAGCACAGTAGAAATCTAACATTTTAATGTAATTATGGTGCACACTGTACATCAACTTATTCAAATACAGACAGCCAAAGTAAAATAGGCATACTCACAAATACAACAATAACATAAGCTAATTAATTTTAGCTCATATTAATAAAAAGGTTGACATTGTTAAGGACTGTCCAGGGTGTACCCTGCCTCTCGCCTGATAATTGCTGGGACAGGCTCCAGCTTCCCACAAACCTGAATCGGATTAAGCGATATAGAAAATGAATGACTGCATGAATGATTAATAACAAGGTTTTACTCTTTATACTGCCGCCATCAGTGTATGAATGTGTGTGTGAATGGGTGGATAGCAGGATCTGTAAAGCGCTTTGGTCATCGAGAGATCAAAATAAAGCTCTATATAAGTGAACGCCATTTAACATTTTTATTGCACCACAAGGAGGTACTACGAGGAGACAATGCGTGTCTTAAACTCAGCATAAGGAGCTCGACCACACCTTTCACACTACTGCAAGCTGACTTTCCTCTTTTCATTCGAGTCTTGACCTCTGAACTGCCAATGCTGACAAACACTTTCCACTTTAACTTTCCAAAGCTGAAGAGTACATGCCCCCATTGTCCCACCCCTAGAGAATACACAGCATTGAATTACTCTGTTGTAAAAGACAAACTGCAGAGTTTGGGCTCACACTGGCTCAAGTTGTGCTAGATACAAATATCCATGGCACTTCCTAATAAGGAGAGAGCAAACATTAGATTCATCTCATGCCCCTCCTTGTGTTGCAATCTCCAGTGATATCATGCATAGACATGAGCAGACACACCTCAAAGTGTTCTCAAAAAGGAATAAAACAGCTGAGTTGTGCATGAGAATTTATCAGACACATCTTTAAGATTGTTACAGCATTTCTCACTTGGGGCCTTATCTGCCAGGTTCATATCATATACTGGCACTTCTCTTAGGATTTCAGCATTTTCTCACTAAAAAAATACAGCTTCAGGGTTAGATTTTTTCTTGCATCAGATTAAATTTAACTTGCTTGATCTCAACAGTAAACAGATTATCACTATAGACATAAGCATTGCAATCTCACGCCACCCACTATCAGTGTCTGTATCAGAGCTGATAAGTGTTGGCCAGCTTACTGACAAATAAAAATGGTCAGATATGTGGATATGTTTGTTGCCAAAAAAGGCAATCCAGAGCAAGGCTATATTTCATTAAAAACATGGCTGTATCACAACCTCGAACATCTATATTATATTTTACAGGATCTGTTATCTTCTTGGCTTCATGCATTATGAGTGTGTCTCAACAAGTTTTTTTTTTTTTCCAAAAGTTAAAACAATCTCTATATAGGTTTGATTAAAGGCCTCCCTAAAAGTCTAAAATGAATTCATTGCCTTTATTTGGAATAAAACACAGAATAAAGCACTGGATACAAGGGCCATTCACCACCCTGACCTCCACTGCATGGGTCAAACTACAGCGTGTCAAATCATGTTTCCTTCATGTGGTTCTGAAAAGAAAGAATGTCTAAAAAGTTGCGTTGTCTTTTTTACGTTCACATTTCAAGCATCATGCTCTATGTCATGCTTATTTCACAGTGCTCTAGTAAACAACTGTTGCTTAGCAACGCTATTGAAGGACATGTTGACTCACAGAGTGTGGCAACATTTTACCATATACCTCATCAATATCCTGACACACCAAGTTAAGTTTATGGGAATCTCATTTGTTATTTGTTCGCGCTAAAACAACTCATATTCGAATTATGAACAGGAACAGCATTTGGGTCCTTCAACTCTTTTAATAAAACATCTTTTAGAGACAGAAATTACTCCAACTTTATAGTACAGACTTAACAGAGTAGGATTTTATGTTCAATTTAAAGAGACACTAACCCATGTAATCTTCTCACACAAAGTAAATTTACTATTTTAAAGCTCTACTTATACCATACCATTTTATTAGAAGAATGTATATTAATTCATGATATTATGAAACTACTACAGGTGATATTTTAAGGTTCAGTTCTCATGGTAGTAACAATGCTCTTCACCAATGTGTTTGGAAAAGGTGCAGTACCGCACTGAGGCTCAGTGGGTGTGCCATAAAACACATGTCTAACATTATTAGGATATTTTTCTAATAAACTTCATACTCAATTAGAAGAAATTGAAAAAAAGAAATATTTAACTCTGTCAGGAGAAGAACAAGCTGTGTGTTTTTGGAAAAAGTCAAAAGAATAAAGCGACATAATACGCTTAATTGCAACTTTGTCCCGGAAACTTTAAGTCATACATTAATAACGGTAACAGATGTAGACTTTTTTCTAATTTTATTACATCAACATTAGGTCAGATGTAGGGCAACTCACCTTGCCTCGTGAAGCTGGATTTTGTGTAGAACTAGATGGGCTTTCCTTCAGTCCGTTGGACCTCAGCAGCTTTGAAGAACTAAACTGAACGGAACTGAAACTTCCGCATATAAGCCAACCCATTGAGGCTGGAGGAGGGATTATGGCGCCGCGCGTGGAGGGTGACAGGGGGGATTGGGGGGGGCGGGTGGCACAGTAGCAGGCATGGGCTTGTCCGAAGGCGAGAGAGTTGTGCAGGTGGGTCGAGGCAGATACAATTTACTGAGTGTCATTCAATTCAAGCTTAGCTCGTAAAATATTCAATTTGTTCCTCTTGAGAAAAATATTAAGTCTTATATAATATATATAATATAACTGAACATCGATTATCTAAAGTTGCTAGATGGCACCAGTGTAATACCACTGAATTCTGTGGCCTATTTTGTAGTCATTTAATAAATGTTTTTCAATGTATTATCTCAAACTTTAATAATCAAATGTGTTGTTAAAATAGCCATCCTATGATATGTACATATAATTATAATCATGCCAGACCCTTTAACTGTACCACAGGCTTACTAAAAGACTATAAATGTGATTAAATTGTTCAAAATGAAAAAAAAAAATTACTAATATAACTACTGAGCACTAACAACTCCCCTGACAATATTTAATCAACATTTAGTCATTCTTTCTAAATATATGCAATTATGACAACAAATTATACAAATAGACAAATGTAACCCCAGTTAAATGCTGGGTTTGCATCCAACAAAAGTGAGAGATACATGATTTATTTGATAAATTCAACCACAGGGACCAACATTCCCAATTTGATTGAGAAAACATAAAACAAAATTTTATTTTATTTTATTTAAATATAAAACTGAACTTGTATATTTCAGCAATATATAATATTTTTACATTAATCAGCATGTATTGTCTAAACATAGGGCCAAGAAACTGAACATACACAGCATTATTTTCAGTTTAAAAGAGTTTATATTTATATAAAGCAACAGACATAGTAGGAATATTTAAACAACATCCGCTTTTCTCATTGCATTGATGAACAATTAAGTCATGCTTTCCACTCAATCACTCTTATGTTCTGGTCGAACAGGTCACATGCCACTTCATAGTACGTATAGTATTTGTTCATACTGTACAGTATTTCAGCACTGTTTCATGAGGTAAAATAGAGTGCTAATAAGAAAATTTATACATAAATACATAAGCATATGTACGCATTAATTACTCCCATGAGCTCATTTCTTTCAGTTATACCAGGTCTGCCTTGTGTCTTTAGGATTTTAACAAATACATTTTTCTTGCCATAAATTGTGCTTGTTTTTTAAGTTTAAGTTTAAATGTATGTACACTGTATTTTTGTTATTTAATTTGTATTATTTTTTTGTGTAATTGCTGTAATGTGATTGAGGTTTCCATGGAAACCAGTTTTTCAGTGGCGCTGTATTGGTACGCCCTCTGGTGGTTAGAAGTGAACAAGGCAAAGTTGCTTTCAGATTGTCTTTTATGGATTTGAGGGTGGGAAGTTGTTTGTTTTTGTCCATACTTTTTCTTCTTTTTTTTTGTTTCTTGTCACCCTTTATCATCTTACTTGTAGTAACAAAGAGTAATCTCAAACCCCAAGTTAAGCAATACATTCACACATTACAGAGCACATTATGCTACTTTTTCTCTTACTTTTTAGGGGTTTTGTAGTTGTTTTTTTTTTTTTTTTTTTTTTTTTTGCATTTTTTATGTTTCTTTGCTTTTTTTTATCTAGAAAGATAAGCAACTGATTTTATGTTATGTGTCATAGGGGACTGATACAGATGCTTTTCTGTTTATGGTACACTGTCATCTTTATGTTGTGTTAAGTAGACATGATATTTCTGTTACACATTAAAAGGCATGACCTGTTTTGATGATAACTGTAAACTCTTTGCACATAGATATTGCTGGACTCTTTGTATTACATAAGTGAAAAGTCAATATATCCCTGCAAACTGACCAGAGGCCTGCAGCTAAATCCCTTTATGCACTACCATTGCAGCTTTCATGTACATTGCATACCTTTAGACCATTTTTAACTGGATCAGTAAGCTGCTATGCTGTTCAAGAAATCTTGGGATGAATACAGGGAAAAAAATGAATCTTTGAGTGTTTGAGGAAGTTGAAGATATTAACGCATCACAAGAGATGTATTGTGATACATCAGCCTCATGATAAGTGAGTCATGCCAAATGGATCAGTGTTATTGACGGATTCGTGGTCATTTTGGCAGTGTTCTGTTTTTAAGCTCACTGCTGAATGTTTATTTCTTCTCTTTCTAACCTTTTTTGTAACGTTTTGCTTTAAAAGTTGTAATATTTAGGAAAACTGCAAGGCTGGAAAAGGGAAGAAAAATAGATTTATAAGTCGCTTTTTAAAAAAAAAAACCCAAAATGTAGCATAAGATGTAAACACTGAAAGACAATCACAGAGAACCTTTGTTTATTTCAAAATAGCTGAAACAGCATATTGTTTTTTTAAACTCAATGTTTTTTCCTAAGTAACTACTCTTTCTGAATTTAATCCCAGTGATGTGCTTAGAAACGTTTTTTTTTTTTTTAAAAGACAGAACAAAGCAGTGGAAAAGTTTTACAGAGCTTACACCAGCATCTGGTATCACTTCAAACATAATTAGGTTAATTACCAGCAGGTCAGATGAATATAAATAGAGGCTGATTCTCTTAGAAGTACAGCTGAAGAAGGCTTCACTATGTAAAACTGTATGTGGGCGATGGTTCACCAACAAATAAGATTTTCATTTTAAATTCAAAAACGTTTTCTTACTACATTGCATATTATCATTAAAGAGTTACTGATTTTACATATTTTTCATGTGACCAAATTATATTGTTATTACGCTAGAAGACATACACTCATCCCCGTGGCTAAATATTTTCGTATTTGACCTGAAACTTAGATTTAAACTGTTCCATGTGAATTAAACATAAGAGATCAATACTTTTACCCTGCGGGCCAAGGTTCCAGTCGTTCACCATTAGTGCAGAATTCACATCCAGAAAGGTTTGAGGGTGATGATGTGTTCATGTTGCACTGGTAAGACAATGCCAGATGACATTCTGAACTTCTCTTCTTCAAACAGCACATCTATCTATCTATCTATCTATCTATCTATCTATCTATCTATCTATCTATCTATCTATCTATCTATCTATCTAT